>JAGPNK010000035.1:0-170192 GCA_020746835.1 Stachybotrys elegans | reverse complement strand
AACCTAACCCTAACCCTAACCTAACCCTAACCCTAACCCTAACCCTAACCCTAACCCTAACCCTAACCCTAACCCTAACCCTAACCCTAACCCTAACCCTAGTGGTTAGTTACCTTACTCTCTCCCACTATACACTAGTATATAGCAGTTACTTTCCCTAACCCTTTCACTTTGTCTAGATGAATGGTTATATAGAACTTAGTGGTTAGCAGTTCCCTTCTTACCTCTCTATACGCCTTACGCTAGTGGCTGCTACACTTTACTCTTAACCTCCCTTACTGCTAGACTGTAGTTCTTAGTGTCTCTCCTTCTTATTCTAGTAGTTACTATACCCTACACTTACCTACTTCCTTACTTCCCCCTGAACCTGTAGATCTAGACTGTGGTGGTTAGTGCTTCTTTCTTGAACTCCTTTCTCTTTTCACTCTAGCTACTACTTTCCCTACACTCTACTCTTACTTTTCCTTCTCCTACTACTTACTTACTTACTTACTTCCCAGTGAGATCTAGACCCTAGTTGTTAGTCCTTTTTGATTACTCTACTATTTACTCTACTCCCCTCCTAAACACCCCTTCTAGAACGCAGTGGCTAGCCCTTCTCTTACCTCCTTTATGTCCTAATGTACTAGCTGTAATACTTTCTCTTTTAGCTATTTTACTGTAAATCTTAACTCTGTAATACTGTATAGCTCTGACTTACCACGGCGTACATGATGTAAACCTAACCTTTCTATAGCGCTGTATAGTAGTAGCCTACTATGGGTTACTCTCCTTTACTTACCCTCTTGTAACGCTGTGTGTCCTACACTAACTACGGGCTATAACCTAGATATAGTAGCTGCCTGTTAGCTGCTCTTACTTAACCCTCTGTACTGTTTTCTTTCCCTTCTCCCTACTCTCTCTATACTACTGCTAAGTTTAAAGACCTAGCCCCTAGCGGTTCTGAAATGCCCTACTTTGTTCTACTGCTTTTTACTCTCCTCCCTTTACCTAAACCATTAACCCCCTAATTCTTTACTAACTAACCCTATACTACTTTTACCTTAAAATACAACTTACTAACCCTAGCTCCTTATTACTAATGTCTAGTATATAGCAATTACTAGTTCTAAAACCTTATACTTCTTTGCTTTGCTTTTACTTTTCTTCCTTTACCTAACTGCTTATTTCCCTACTATTTTTACTCTTTAGCTTAGAACTTTACTCCTCTTATATTAAACTATACCTCTTGCTATTACTCTATATAGATTGTAGCGGCTAGTGTTTTAAATTATTCCCCTACTTAAACCATGTGTAGCTAAACTCTAGCCATGATTATGCCTTTATAAAACCTACTGCTAGTAAAGATAAAGCAATTAGTAGTTTTAAAACTCCTTACTTCTAACTCCTTGCATTTTACCCTTCTGTTTTTATATAGACGATTGGGCGACTTAATACTCTCCTTGCCCTACTCTGTACCACTCCTTCCCTATACTGCCCTACTCTGTACTGCTCTACCCTGTACTGCCCTACTCTGTACTGCCCTACCCTGTACTGCCCTACTCTGTACTGCCCTACTCTGTACTGCTCTACCCTGTACTGCCCTACCCTGTACTGCTCTACCCTGTACTGCCCTACCCTGTACTGCCCTACCCTGTACTGCCCTACCCTGTACTGCCCTACCCTGTACTGCCTCTATATTAAAATATACCTTACTACGGCTAATATATTGTGAACCATACTATTAACTAGTATAGAGCTGTAGAGCTGTATAGTAGTACCTTTACTATGCTTAACTATATTAATTGTTATTAAAACCCTCCTCTAAAATTACTCTGTTTACTGAGTGTAAACTGGATATGGTTGATATGTTATATTTAATTAGCGGTTTAGTTGTGTGTTACTACTCCTGCCCAGCGATTTCCTAACTATAGCCTTCTATAATATATGGATATTTGCCCCGTTTATTTCATGAAACTGTACCCGCCCTGCCAGCCACTTATAAAAACCCATTCTATTATCTATATCTATATTAAATTTACCCTTAATTCACTTCTTTATCGCTGAATTTTTGAATTTTATTAATATAACTGGTAATACCTTATCTATATATATGCATTGCTCCCCTTTTTTGCTAATCTGCGTTCTGCTTTCTTAATACCAATCTAGCGGTAGTTTACAGTGGAAGCAGTATGAATTCTTGGTAAACCTTAGCTTCTTCTGTATAGTTTTGTATGTCTTGCCTGTATCCGGTTTACACCACTCTTTTGCTGTTTTATGTTGGTCTTGAACTTCGGCACTATGGCCCTTTGATGTTAGTATATACCTTGTGATATGATATACTGGGCATGAGAACTCTACATTGTCTAACCACTGTATGAGTATGCTAATATGCTCTCTCTTGCTCCTGGTATGTTTCTGCTATCTGCTTTATGCTATATTTAACCTTTCTGTGACTGGTTCTCCCTTTACTATTGGGCTATACTGATTGCATGCTACTGCGCTGCTAATATCTGTGTATGTTTCGTTTACAACCCTATCTATAAATACTAAAATTACCTCTTGCTGGCATTCTTGGCTTTTAGCAAACTATATTATTTAATGCTGGTTTATGCTGTTAATTGTGCCTGTGTCCACGGCTTTATATAGTGTCTGCCTGTTATGTATAATAATAGACTGGACTACTTTACTATCTTGCCTTGTATCTTGTTCTGTTTGCTAGATAAAGTTGATGAGTCTATATGGTATCTTGGTATGTAGTACTACTACAATGCCTCTAATATTAATGCCTGTGCCTAACCCTGTTATTGCCACAATCTATTAGTAGCCTTGCCTCTTTGCCTACGCTGTCTGCACTTTATTCCGCTGCTTGTTCTCCATCTCGCTGTAGTGGGCATTATACCTAATTGCCTTTGCTAATGCCTTGTATTGTTGGATGGACTGGCAGTATACTACTCCCTTCTAATTGCTTATTATGCCTGCTGATGTTTTATGTACTAGCGCTAATATACGCTTGTCTACTGTCCTTGGCCTGGGTTTAACCTGCTCTACTTTATATTGGTAGTTGAGCTTTGTGGTTCAATCTTGCACTATAACTGTAGATTGTACTAGCAGTTTATCCTGGAACTAAGATTCGAACCAAATTGGCAGTATAGCTATTAGTAGCACAACTGGTTGCTTAAACTGGCAAAGTCCTTTTAGCTCTTACAGTTTCTGCTAATATGATGCATCTGTGATGGCAGTGTGAGTCTCATTGATAAAAATAAGCCCTAGCTTACCTATCACCTTTAGCCCCTTGGCATACGTTAGAAAGCTCTGCATGGCAATAGTATTTGCACTGATAATTACTATCCTTGCTGACCTTGGCAGCTGTTCCCTTGTAGAAACGTTTAATGCGCAGAACTCAATAACATCTACTCCTATCTACTGCGCCTACTCTAGTAAGTCACGCTGGAGCGCTGTAAATAGTATAATAATAATGCTTGTACCTCGCTCTAGTATAATGGCTGGGATTATGAAAAGCAAACTCTTGCCTGCTTCTGTTGGCAAAATGTATATAGCTGTCTTGTTACCTTGTAGTAATAGAATTGCCTGCATGCTCTCCCTTTGTTTTATTAACCGCTATGTTGATGTTAGGCCCATTAGCTGTTGAAGCCCTTCTACTATCTATTGTTCTACTTTCTGTATAGTATGTATTTTCTTTCTTTTTTTCTTTATTGTAGCACTGGTTCTATTATTTACTGTACCACACTTCTATATATGTAAGAATAGCATGCCATCTATAAGAAACTGGTACTATAGCCTGCTAATGGCTTGGAATGTTGTAATTATCTCTAGTTGTAGCTGTCCTAGTAGTGCTATATAGACTGTATAGCCTATCTGTACTATTTTTATGCCATGTGTACTCTGGAGATCCTATATAATGTTCTAGCTGCCCTGTACATCCATTGGTTCCCCTGTTATTGGATTAAACTCTAACCTGTTGCTATTATTATCTTTACCTGCTAAGCCTTCTACCTGCTTTATAACTAAGCTGCGGATTCTTTGCCCTAGCTTAATTGCTATTGTGTGATACCTGCTGGTGCCTAGTTATAGCTTGATATCCCCTTGTAGCTGTTGGATTATAATTGCGCTGAGCTTTTGTGTATTCTAATAGCTTAAGCTTCTAGACCTTTATATAAATTTATAGTATTTCTCCTGTAGCTCTAGCAGTTTGTATCTCTGCTAAAGTATATACTTGGCTAACTGGAGCCATGTAATGGTTACTATTACTATGTGCCTAATACGCTCTAGTAAAAACCGGGCCACCTTGCGGCCGTTGTTCTGTATTGCTTTTATCTTATTACAGTTGGTAATAATCATTACCTGTTTGTTATAGATGAAAATATTATATAAAATCTAGTGTGTATTGTAGTGTTGTAGTGTTAATGTCTTGGGTCTGTGTTCTGGTATCCCTCTCTATATATATACCAAGATAAAGAGAATCTCTAAGAATTTATGGAAAGTCTGTAGCTACTTCTGCATATTTATTCTCTTCCATTGGCATTTTACCGAGTTAAATAGCAATGCGCTGTTTGCTTGGATAATCTTTCCGGGCCTAATGTCCAGCCATGCATTTTTCTTGTTGATTGTGAAAGACTAGCCTGCTCTAAGTTATATTACAGTATTGGATATCTTGTTTAAGTTAATCGTTAGCCTAACTTAACCCTAAGTTCCACTGAATAGCTAATTAAGCAGTTAGTTTGCATTCTAAACAAGCTTGTATGCCGCTTGCTGAAAGTCCTGTACTTTAAGCTGCTTGCTGTTGTGGTATAGTGACTCTCCATCCTTTAACTAGTGTATAGATGGCGTTCCATTTGTTTGGTTGTGATGCCCCTTGCTATATGCCATCCAATTGATGATCTTGCCAATAACAGTGTATTTTCCTATATATATCCACTGCTTATGCTCTTGCTAGAATTAATTAGCTGTCTTAAAGCTGACCTGCTCTAGTTCGCGGGGTATGTGCCTAAAGCCAGCCTTTAAAAAGAATAGCTAGTAGATCCATAGCAATGCTGCAAGTATATCTGTATATAGATATGCCTCTGTGAACCCTAATGGGTGCCTGTAGACACTAAGTGCTGTGTAGAAGCATAGCAGCGAGTTAGTGTATACATTACTACCAATGCATACCTTAATAGAAGCTACTATAAACCGGAAGACAGTATTATCAAGTATAGCTATGTTTTTAATTGCTTCCTGTTGGTGCTCTTTGCCATAGTCTTCATTATTGTAGTTGCTATTGCCATTGTTGCTGCAGTCATTGAGATTGTTTTATTCATTACCTAGCGCCTACACCCTGCTGCCTGGCTGAATATTCTGTAGCTCTTGGATAACATTACCCATTAAACTCTACTGTTTATTGGTAAAGAATATAGTAAGCTTGTTTTCTGTCTCTTGTTGGTCTATTTAATATGCGTGCTAGTAGAATCCCAAGTAGTGATAGGTAACTGTTTGATATTTCCTCTGGGATCTTTCCTGCGCTATATAGCCGAACGGTTTGCTCTTTGGCTTGCTGGCCTCAATGCTATGCAAGCACTGTAGTGTATCCTTTGGTATGTAGTCTAGACGCTAGCTGTAATGGTTAACCTCTTGGTCTAAGCTCTCTCCTAGTAAAGTTAAACTCTGGTGTTCTTTCTTTGCTGCTTTATCTTCTGGTTCTTTGCGGTTGTTTTTTCTAGCTTTGGCCTGTATCTATTGCATTGTATTATATATTTCGAGTAGATTTCTATCCTTAATGTGCCTTATCTACTTTATCTCCTTTACCCAAGTTGAGTTGTGATTGTAGCCCTCTTGTATATTGCCCTGTGTAAGTCTCTGTGTATGCTCTTTGTCTAGCTCTGCCTAGCTCTTGGCAATAAGCGATTTTAGATGGCTCTGCACTGGTATTGTAGAGATAATTTTGCTTCTACTTCTAACAACCCAATACCTTGGTCGGGATTGTGTCTATGTCTGCATCTTGACCTAGCTATATTGTGGTGTATGACCTACATGTGATATATTTCTCCAGTGTTCTTCAACCCTTTGCTTTGATTGGGATTGTATATTGCACTTGTTACAGCTGAACCCACTTAATATATTAAGCCCTATGATTGGTAAGCCCCAGTTGGCTGGAAGCTTAACTGTTGCTGGGTCTTAAAGCTTTTCTGCCTTGAAGTAATCCTTGATGTCCTGTAATAGCTTGCCTTTCAGTCTGTGTTCATGGCGGAAGTGCAATTTAATGCCCCTATCCAGTTGAACTCTAGTATGGCATATGTTGTATAGCAATATGCGATGCTTCTTATTGACTGAGATGTACTTATCTATCTTGATGCTCTGTGATTTGTTGATGAAACTTGCAAGTTTCTGTTGTATATACTCTTCTCCCCTTCCTTATCTACCCCTATTCCATTTCTCTACCCTTTCCTTGTTTTTTTTTTATTACTTATTCTTAACCCTTAAACCTTTGTATTCATGGATTGTTATTTAAATAAGCAATTGTAAACCTTAATCCAAGTGGGCCGGGGTTTTGGACTAATTATCCCACTCCAATACATTTGGCTCCAAAGCTCAGGCCTCTCAAACCCTGCTTACACCAAACTTTCAAGTCCAAAGTATTGCTAATAGTACTTAGGGGTTCTAGCCAGGCAATGGATTTGAAGTATAACTATAATCTATATACAGGACGACATTTACATTAAAACATGTAGTGTAATATTCATCCTTTCCTTTAGGTACCCCCGGAGATCCTAGACGCGTCGGCCATTGCTAAACCCAATACAGTGTATACATAGAGCCATACAAGAGATCTTCTGGAATCATAACATCAGTCTCGCACCATTAATCGTGCACAGTGCCGGGAAACCCAGGGATCAAATTAGAATATCTGGTTTGCCATTCAAGAGATATGCTGCCGCCATTAATTTAATAACATTAACTATCATTAAAATCCTGTAACGTTAAAAGCTTTCCTCGCCCATCTCCTCCCATACCACCTATAGTCCAGTCCAAAACTCGGGTAAGGAGCTCTTGTATATCCGGATTATCTATACCAAACACATGCACTTTACCTCCTCCAGCTAGCTTACCTTGGGGATTTTAAGGCAGAGTTACATGGCCATTTTCAAGATACTTAATCGCTATATAAGACCCTGGCGATACACGAAGTCTAGGGTAGCCCTCTGTTTGGACACCCGTCCTCTGAGACGGAGAACAGAGCAAATCTTCACCATTAATTCGCGTTCTCCCAGCGTCACTAGGCGGCAGAAGATATGTCATTTGGCTGTCAAAAATTCTGGGCTACGTGGGACGTATCCTCGAGGATATCCATTCTGTCCGGCGTATTCTCCGTCAATAATAACCAAAAGTTGTTCATTCCATGAGTGGGCTAGAGCTCCTGTAATGAAAGAAGACAGCAACCAGTACATGGCTTCTAATAATAAAAGTGATTCTTTTTTGAATATGGAGGTAAAAACAATACAGCCTAGACCGAAAAGAGTGTCTGCCTTTTGAGTATTCCATAAAGTTATTCACAGCACGGGCCAGGTACGCCATATATAGCTCATACCGTACGATTACTGTGAAGCCCAAGTATTACAGTTAGGTTCATACGTATCTTCCTCTTTCCCAATAATCAAGCTTTTTATATGACGTCTCTACACAGGATCAATCCCATACAGTACTAAGACACACAGTATACTTAACAACACCGACTCGCAGAATTAGGAGTCATTGCCATCTAGGCACCCATTGACGAAGTAGCCCCCATAATCCTATTAAGAGAAGTTGGTCCCATTCCTCACCCCTCACATCGTTTAAATGATTTAAACGTGAGAAACGCTGCGTAAGCGTATCCACCCTCGTTGTTCGCCGCGACAGCGCAGCAGTGAGCTGAGCTTCGCTAGCTACCCTACCATACAATTTGGACAGAGCCGTCGGTAACAGGAATGCAGGCCCTGCAACTACAAACCCTACAGACCCTACTGTGGAGTAGGTTACCACGTCCCAAACAGCTGTTAGAGCCCATTGATGACGTGGGCGAGGCTTCGTTTCTCGATTATGTATGCTACAATCTATCCAAACTCAACGCTTACGCTTAGATCCGCAACCACAATATAAAATACACCGAGGACATTCCATAGCACTCTTCATAGCTGACCTCAACGCAGTTGCGTTAATCTGGTTTATATAGTTGATCTTCTGCAAGTCTGAGACCTTGGAATAAGAATTTCCTAATAGGCCATGATATTCCCATAGTAGGGGCTAGACCAAGCAGTATCAACATCGACATAGACTTTGAACACGTTGTTAGCATACATGTAAGCTGTTCAAGCCAAAAAGCAACGACTTACATGAAGTGGAATTTGTAACATGGTTCGGATAGATGGCTGCAAACATAGCTAGCTCGTCCCAGAACGGCAGTTCTGTACCGTAATATTTCTGGAAGAGATTTATATATGGCGTCTTGGCTGTAGCGACGTCGTCTATATATGCCTGGTCTGGGAACACCTGATTTGCGCCATTACCAACTAGGGCTGTGCAACATAAGTTAGCAGAGTAACACCGGATGATTAGGTATTAGGGTACCCACTGATACTAGGAAAATCAGCTGTGAGTGCTATCTTGGAGGCTTCTGGGTCGATCTTCAGATTGATCTGTCTATAGTGTTAGCTTTTGTCAATAGTCCGGAGGAAATGTGAATTCATACGTCGGAGTTGATGTCAGCGAGGGTCTTGGATCCAGAAGTTTGATAGAGCATAACATCAATATATCCGCCCATGGCAACCAATCCCCTTGTTGATGAGGCAAAAGAAGAGTCCATCCTGGTAGCAAGCGCAATATTCGTAAAGGCACCGCCACTATAGATAAGGACTTCTCCGGGATACTTCCGCACCTGCTCAACCATCCACGCAGCAGCGTCTTCACTTGCTAGTGTGGTGTTTGGAAAGCCTTCAATGAATGCAGGGAGAGCTAAGCGTTTTGGGTCCCCTGAAGAAGGGTCTCGACCGGTAGCCTCAGCTGTTTCGTTATATTGCTGGAAAACGCCCTCCTAGAGACAGTCAGTTTATGGTAAACGAATAGGTATAGAGAGATTAAAGGCAATAAAACTGAACAGAGGTCGTGTACGCTAGCCCTGCCAATCAAGAGCAGAGCGAAGAGAGGGGGGAAGCGGGTTGGACGGTATAGTTGATAATACTCACATATGGCAGCGGTCCGTGCAAGAGCTTCCATGTCTCCCAGAGGCCTTCGTTGTTTAGAAGGGGGTAGTCGGTACCCTTGTGCACAGGAATGCATGATAGATTGCCGATTTCGAGGAGCGCCAGAGCGTGTAAGCTCGTCTGTCTTGACCATGAGTTCGCTGTATCACCTACGAGTCCAAGGACTTCATAGCCAGCATCAATAGCCAGTAGAAATGTGACATAGGCGCCTGCATTCCAATCATTGTCAATAATAATCTTGGGGCGAGCGGCTGCCGTGGCGACGGCTACCAGGCCTAGAATAAGACAAGATATCGAGAGACGCATTGTGGATAATGTGGGATTTCCCGTTCGTGTGCCCCAATGGGATACAGACCAGTGATTTCGAGGAGGCCCCTCTGACGATAAGGACAATATCAGATCAATAGATAACAATTGGTTAGAAAATCCGACTGAGAAGAGCTTGTGGCTCGGCTGATATCAAAGTTTTCCAGCCACCGCAATTGGCATTGTGGATAATACAGTGCTCTGTTGGCAGTTCCATCATGTACTACTTATGCTTATTAATATCCCCTTGACTACGCTAAGGCTCCTAGTCCAATTAAATACAACAAGAAAGTGATATCTGTCTCTGAGGTAACCTAGCCCAAAACTGGAGTACCTCCATTACTTACCGTGGGCATCTTTGCGACCCACCTCGTACCTCGCCATTGTACTGTATCACGAGAAAATGACTGAGCTCTGTTCTCGTCCGGCCTGTGGGTCAGATGCTATTTCTCCAGTGGGTATGGAATCCGCTAACTCGTTTTTTTAATAGGCTACTGATACATGACTAATATCAACGAGCGGTTGAGCCGAGCATTCTGTAAACTATGAGGTGGTGCTGAGCGTAGCAGTGTGTGGTCGCTAGCGTGTGGTGCGGA
Organism: Stachybotrys elegans; assembly: GCA_020746835.1. NCBI lineage: Eukaryota > Fungi > Ascomycota > Sordariomycetes > Hypocreales > Stachybotryaceae > Stachybotrys > Stachybotrys elegans. Next base: position 160,075 of record JAGPNK010000035.1, on the reverse strand, counting down.
TAGTGCTACAATGGCTTCGCTGCCAACTACCATCGGCCGGTGATCGGAAGGTGCCTGCTACTACCGGCATTGTGAGTTCGCACTCAATTCGCCTGGGTTTCGCTTCGCTTGAAAACTTCTTCAGCCACCAGGACCAAGGCTTGCGCTGGACGCCCAGAAATCACACCCTTTGGCCCGGGTTGCTGGGGGGGGGGGGTGCCCCGGTCATTATAAGAGATACCTCAGGGGACTAAAAGTGGCACCTGTTAAGCTTAGTACTTTGGCCCACTATTATAGGGTAGCCGACTGGTCGAGCCATAAGTGGGCGACTTCGTTGCAGCCATTGAACTACAGGATTTGGAAACATAAATAGTCTCTAGCCCTATTCAATTTGAGGAAGCCAACCCAGCGCTACCTGTCGTCATCAGTGCCGGCATATGTGACTTGGGGCAAGAATGTAGCTTGTTATCATCGCTCGATGAAAGGACAGACAGTTTAATTACATTCATGCACAGAGGCATCTGCCGGTTCAACAAATCACAACTATCAGAAGCAAGTCCCTCCTTTTCCCGTATTGAAATCTCCCGGACTATCTTCACCATGTCTACCGTTTAAAGTTTAGATATTATTGACATTAGTCCATATCTTGACTCTAAATTAGCTGGGGACCGGGAAAGAGTTATTACACAGGTATATAATGCATATCGACTTTACAGCTTCTTCCTAGTTAAGGGACATGGAATTCTACTAGCTACTTAGAGAGTAGTTATCTAGAGCAGCTAAGAGCTGTTTGCACTCTCTCCTAAAGAGAAGCTCAAGATGTCTTTTCTAAAGAATATCATCTACCGCAGGTACAAACAATCTAGAGACTTAATTCAAGACAGTAATAAACTACCTAACACTAAAGAAGTAAGCAAATATCTCCTTCATTCAAGTCCAATATACGCAGTTAAGTGGCACTAATAAGCGCCTAGAGCTTCTTTATTAGTTAAGAGGAGCCTATAGTTAAAGCATCCAGCTAGCACAGCCCAAACGTGTGGCCTGACCCATGTATCTTGCCTAAAGAGAGTTTCTACAGCCCTATTTGGAAGTACTATTAAGCTATAAGTTAACTTGGGCGTACTATCTAGGAGATTCTTCTGCAGGGCCTTGGCTTTAAGTCTCCTGAGGAAGTCATGGCAAGGTTTACTAAGAAGCCTATTATTACCCTCAAGCTCATTTAGAGCCCTATACAAGGTCTAACCCCCAAGGGCATAGACCTAAGTCGCTTTAGCACTGGAGCGCATACTAACTTTGGGAGAGTGGTATGCTTGCTATAGCAGCCTGATAGAGATAGTCTCAAAATATAGAATAAACAAAACAGTATGTAGATAGATATACTGGCCGTTAAGGACATCCTTATTATTAATGTTAGTAATCTAATCCATGGCTAGTTAGGTAGTATATATAAGAGCATGTAATACAGGGCTATAAATAAGTCAAGCAAGGATAGAATATCTTGCGCCACGTTTTAGCTAAGTGATATACACGTTAGAAATCCGCTGAACCCCAAGTTATTAATGGCCAAGGAGACAGTAGGGGAGCAGCTCTACAAACGCCTAGGAAAACAGTATAGGCTATAGGGTATTATAGATCACATTGAGTACTCAACTGCAGCGAAAACTGCAGAAGCAATGTATGTGGTGCAGTGAAAGATCACATTTCTGTTCATTCAATTTCTAAAGTATTTTATCATACTTCGTTAAGGCAGTAGGTATCAACCACAGGAAATGGTTAGCTAAGCTCTAAGCTACGTCTGTTCAGAAGATACCTACACGCTGTCTTAGAGATATCAAGATTAGGACAGCAGGTTTTATTGTAGACAAAAGGACAAAGGTCAATTTGGTCACCACATGAGAACCCACTGGGAAAATGGCAAAGTGGTCGCAGTATACGGCGTCACATTTCTGACCCAAAGTCTATGCCAGCCGAACGAGCCAAAAATGGCCCCCATTCAACTGGTACTCCAGTCTACAATTTTACATACTATAATCGAACGCATGATATTAGATAACTTCGTCTACATATAAAAAGAGCTATTCGCAGAAGCTCCATTATATTACACAGTACAATATGCACTCCTATAGGCGTGTCCTCAAAGGTAGGGTGCGGAAGCTGCGTAAGCTGCGTAAGCTGTATAATGTCTTTAAAATGGATAAGCTATACGATATCCACTCCCAAAAGAATGACCATGAAGGAACCGTTTCTACAACACAAGCTAGTGTTGCTACAACCCAAAAGAGCAAGAGAGAAGACAACGAGTTTGATATATGGCAAGCACCAGATAGTGAAGGTCGGGATTTCTTCCGTATTCGGACATCCTGGCAAGGACGCACTCGTCGAGCTCTGACTAGGATGGACTTTGACTTTTACGATGGCCACTCAACTCATTTGGGCTATGTAATCCCCAATAACACGAAGAATCGCCTTTCACGCATAGAAGTGCTCTTGAATCCGTCTTATAAAATCGAGTCCTCTAATGGAGTAACCATCTCTGTTCGTCCAGGAATCAACGGAAAGGACTACTTCCTAGGCACTCTAGCACCTGATGAAACAAGATTCATCTTTGACGTGGTGCCAAACGAATGTAATGCTAGTGAGCTATATATCTCTATTGATATAGAGCCTCTAAGTGCAATTCAGTGCAGGATACAAGATAGAACAGTGGGATTACAAGGGGGTCCTTTTAAGCGTTATAATGGGGTCCTTTTATGGTAAACTAGCTTTTTTAATAAAAGTGTTATTTCTTTAGTTAGATTTATTTTATAAATTAAATAGCTTACCTATAGTTTTTAAGCAAGCCTAAATACTCTTATATAATTCCTAGCCTATATTATAAATATTTAGCCTAAATTACAGCTCTATAAATACATTATGTTTAATGCATAGTTAGAGTGGTAGGTACTGCATTACATGACTTTATAGTTATATAAAGTCTTCATAGTCTAATTAGGTATAGCCCTTTGTTTTATTTTAGTATCTCCCTTATGCACTCTATAGACACTTAATCTTAGTACCCGGAGTTAGGGGTTCAGATCAGATATAATATACTACCGATACAGACCGTCAGCGACACTGTTCCTCGAAGGCCTCTCGGGATGGATAGACTCACCTCTGTTTGGCCGTCTCCGGCCTGGGCAGGCTGCTGGTGCCCCTGCTCTGGGGGGGTCGTGCCGCCCCCGGCGTTTTGGTTTGTATTATCCATCAAGCTGCTGTGTGTAGCGTGGATGGCGAAGATTTTGGTGATGGAAGGAAGAGAAAGAGAGAGGCAACGGAGGGGCGAAGGCCTTCTTGTGCGCATCTCTCGAACTCTATTCTAGGGCTGGGCCTCGCGCGCCAGATCACGCATTCCTGGCCCAACGCGGCCACGGCACCATCCGCAGCCACAGCCGTCACATGTGAGCCCACGCAGTCTAAGGACTTCCGCCGGAATCGCGACGGTATCCCGACCTCGGCGCATCGCTCTCGGTACGTACGACAGCACCTTCGCCTTGTCAGAGCACACGGCCAGCCTCGTCAGAACACATGCAAGGGCTAGATGAACAGGCCGACGAACGGTATGTACACACATCGAGTCTGCTAACCGTAGGTCCCCCGACTGCATACGCTTGTACTTGCTGCCGCTGCCGCTGCTGCAGCCCCCTCATTGTTCTCTGGCTCCGGCCAACGGGAGATGTCATCTGACGATCCCTTCATTGTTTGACACTGTTCTTTGGTCCTGCGGGTAGCAAGGCCACTATTGTTCGCATATACTATTGTTCTTTTTTCCACACTGGACGCACCTACCGTACACCCCATCGGAGATATGTTTTTCTTGAGAATGATTGTTTGAGTCGCTATAGCCATGAATGGCTTGAAGATGTCAATTTCAGGATCATCCACTTGATTCGACATATTGTTTTTAGAAAATTTTGTTTTGCTGGCTTGCTGTTGGTTGTAATATGCTTTCTTGTGTGCTGATACCTACTTACATGTATGCAATAATCACGTCGGTCGATGGGTAGATGGGTTTCTTATATCAGTGCTAAAATACGAAGTTCGGGTCTTTTAGATGAACTAATCAATGATAGTACTGTTATGTGCAAAAGCAGCTTCCCGTTTTCACTAACAATGAGTTTGCGAATTGGACCCATTTATCCACTTTTGGCTTCTTTCGGCCAATCATATGGTGCGCTTATGCTTCTCTAAAGAAACAAAGATAATTCGCAGAGGAAGCTGCTTTTGCACATAACAGTACTGTACACAGATAGGACTATAAAATTGCATATAGGAGACTAGGTGAGTAAAACTAGGTCGACACAAGCAACTCTCTTCATTCTTATTCGTTGACCATCCTATATCCATATAGCGGGCCTTATGAAATAAGCCGACTATGTCTACCTGCCAGTCAACACTAACGAGTGCAAGAGGAGGCAGCCAGGATCTATCAACCTCTGACTTGGGTTAATACTCACTAGGTTTCCATGATTAGTGCTTGAATTTTGTGGTTAACATGATTTAGAATGCGATTCGCAGACGTCAACGAATGAGACCGAGTCTAACGATCTACAGTCATTCGTCGTGCCGGACAGCGCTGCCTCCTTGGAAGCGCCTCATACGCCAGATAAAGCTGGTTCGTGTTCATATAGCGATTCACCAAGACAATTTACCGGACGAAATTACGGAAGAGGCAGGCGTCACCGACGACGATATGGCCCTCTCAGAAGAGCCACTGCTCGTAGCTCAACGTTACATCATCGGCTTAAACTCAACCTTGGGACACCAGGGGAGCTTGAGCAGATCATCCGCCACCTAGAAGAGGCAATAGATTTGGCACAGCATCTCATGATGAGTAATGGTAGCTCCTACTCTTCCGGGTCAGAAAGTGCATCTGAGGAAGGAATTCAAAATATTCCCCGCTGTGAACTTTCGGACTGTGAACTGTCGGGCTGTGGACCTTCCACGCGGTGCTTAGAGACGGACTCACCGGAGGACAATGGAGCTGATCTTAGCTTTCGCATACCTTCCCCGCCAGGCAGGGACTCTGATCTGTCTTCATGAAAGAACATATTATTAAGGGGGAAGTTTGGCTCAGTGAGCGTGGTTGCCATGAGAAGAGAGGCCAAGAAGTGATTCAATGGTTATCTCTTGACACTATTTATATACTTAATACAAGCACAAATAATCTATTTACAAGGCATATATTGGCTGGAGATACACAAACGTGATGATTTGACTGCCTGATTCTTCCCAAAGATAACAAGGCTTCATCGGATAACAAGTACCGTCGTATGCGGGCTTCTTGGGTGGCCATTGTCTACCGATATCCGAATAAGGGTGTACCCTACTAACCGTTCCTCGGCTGCATGCGTTTCGCTGCCAGCAGCTGAAATCAGCTTTTATATCTACTCTCCTTTCCAACATATGATTGAGTCAAATGCATAATTGTGCAGGCAAAGAGAAAGTCGATGTGTATACACTATGAAAATCGCGTGCCCCCGACCATCTCTTATTATGTGGTTGTCAAAATAAGATGCGGTCAATGCGGCGAGCCGCAATCACCGCCAAGCCCACAGCACTCATTCCGGGCCAAGCCACTTGTGGCCCTGGTTCCTGAAATGGCTTTTTTCACCAGTCCGAGCTGCCCGTTCCACCACCCACTATGCTGGACGCCTTGCAGGATTTTCTCCTGCCTCCTTTCTCCAGTATATAAAGTTTCTCCATCTCCTTGCCGGTATATTTGCACCAATTCGTCTTATCCCTGTCATACGGCAAGAGCTATTAAACCTTTCTTCATTTCCCGAATCCTGAGTTACAGCAAGTCAGCAGCAGGCATGTCATTCAAGCTCGACGTTCGATATCCGAAAGAGGGCGGCGACATTTCCTGGCCCCCAAAGCATATGGATGCTCTGAGTATCACCAAATCGTGCGTAATTGATCCCGAGCCGGGCAAGCATGGGTGGTGGGCGGTTCTTCACCGGGAATCGAGCAAGCCAGGTATCGAAAACAGGGAGGCCTTACAGCACGTTGCCAACCAGGGGCATATTCTATTCAAGGCACTTCAGGTCACCCCTGAGCAATGGGCCATGGCTATAGAGAAGTCGCAACTTCGTGCGAAAGAGAAGGAGGAAGAGATTGAAGCAACATGGTCGGATTTCACAAACAAGTTCGAGCTTCCTGTAGACGTGAAGCAGTGGAGGCCTAAGCTTTTAGAGCTCTTTTACCTGTTGGTAGAGAAGCACAGCTACGCCGAAGCAGATAAAGAATGGTTCGACAATCTGGATAGCAAGATATCAAAGTTGCGTCTAGTCGTTCTGGAATTGCAACCGTCCCTGAGTTTGGATAGCCTCGACGAACTCGAATCGGTGATCCAGGAACGCATTCGGCTGGTAAATGAAGGTTACGAGAACCCATTTACCTCTCTCTATCAGATTCTGGGCAGCAAAGCAACAAAATTTATGGATTTCGAAAAGAGCCTATCGGCGCTTAGGCCCATGATTACAACCGCGCCAACCCAGGCACCCGGGGGTCGTGGCCTCAATGTCCACTACGGGATAACTCTTTGTGCTGATGTCGTCTCGAGATTCTTGATGGACGGCAGGGTTTATGTTGGCGTCATTACTCCGAAGGACGACAAAGCATGGGCAAAAATACCCCGGGGTAAATTTGAATACAAGGTAACCCTAGACAAGGAATATGGCCTGGCTCAGACCGCGGAATCAGTATCAGATACTGCTTTCGACCAGTTCGTCCAGCAGAGTGGGGCACACAGCCCGAAGTTTGAGCTGACAAGCGATCACCAACAGCTGCTCAATAGTGTTGACTCTGATTGGAGAAAGACCTTGGAACAGCAAGGATACACGTTCTACGAGAATGGTATCGACATGACGGGCATTCGCAGTCAAGAAACAATGGATGAGCTGGATGAAATGATCAATCACAGCTTGCGGCTAGTGTTTGGGAGACGCTTCGTGCCAGATGTTTGCACTACCAAGAATGCGGGCTATATCACCGACCTCTTTGAGATAGTCATTGACACCAACAAATCGGTCTCCCTGCCCTTTCTGACACTGTGTGGTGGGGACGATGCAGAAAGGTTTTTGTTCCGTCCCATTGATGAGGTTCAAATGAATCCAAGGCATGAATCGATTTTTGTAGAGTATAAGGAAAGGCTGGAGCAGGACTCGAGGTCGCGGTGTGGTGATGTAGCAAAATCTATCTTAAGAAAGATGAAGCAGTGGATGCGAACACTTGTTTGGGAAATCTGAAGACTGCATTGGTCGAAAATTTCAATTCACCTTGTACTGTACTGATATTTTCTACGCCAATATACTGAATTGAAGACAGAGGCACTCTGCATCGTTAATATCGTTAAGGAGAGCTAGTCAAAGATGGCGTGGCAGGTCCACTTTCGGATTCACGCCGCCGATGCGGGGCCGGCTGTCTTTGCGGCCATCCTGTCGTTAGGGGTCGACTAGGACCAACCAGCCAGAGCCGCGGAGCAATAGATACAATGACAATAGCGGTAGTAGTATTCGTCACAAGTCCACGCCGATGGTTAGACTATAGCGATATGTACCCACGTTTCTGTCCAAATGAGGCGGGGTATGAGGCACGGCACACGCGTAATGGGTGCCATTTGTTTACTAAGGATATAGTTGGAATTTCAATTAAAAATATCTAACTGGCATGAGAACTATAGAGAATTCCAGTCGTGGATATATTAGGAATTCCATGTATTCATCCATTATACATGTGGCTTCAGTTCCTCCTGGGTCCATTCCCAGAACTGTTTAGCTGCATCTCCGTAGTTCATCGGCTGATAAAGAATACCAACAGGCATATAATGGCATCCGCTCCGCGCGTTCTGCATAGCCGCCCACAGCTGATTTTTCACTCCTTCTGCCACCGGAATGAAAGCGTTCCCAGACATGATCTCGTCTCTGACTGGAGTCAAGTCCTCTGGCAACTCTGCGAAAAACTTAATCGACACCCTCAATGGTCCTCTTTTATCCATAGATACACTCGGCGGGGTGGGCAACCGTTCATTGGCATCGACCCCCTGGTTTGCCAATTCCTGCAAAAACTTCATCTCATCATCACCGGCCTCTCTTTCCGGTGACAGAAGCGCGGTCTTGACAAGTCCCGGCTCAACTGATACAACAGTAAGTTGTGGGAATTTCACGGCCATCCAGTGAGCATACAGGAGGTTGGCACGCTTGCTCTGTGCGTATCGAGATAGGGCCGACATGATCGCTGACAAGAACAAGCCGGGGCAATTCAATGTTTCGTGAAATGCCGTGGAGTCGATCAGCTGGCCAAGTAGGACCAGCTTCCCTCGTCAGAGGCCAAGTGATTACAAAAGTGTAGGCCCACGAACAGACTTTATTTGGAGGATGGGAGCACGACTGCGAGTCAGGACTGGCTGACGCTATTCGTGAATTCGATTCGACCGATCGGATTAGATTGAATAGCCGCGCTTGGTTGGTCGGTAGCGTCTGGTATTCTGTCAGTAGTCTATTCACCCTTCTTCGGGCAATTAAATACCTACCTGAGGTTCAGATGGCCGGTCACTTTGCTTCTCTGGTGGATGGGATGGTGGTAGGATCGGTAGGATCCGTCTTGTATCCCGATCATGTGCCCCAATAGGATACGGACCAGCGGCTTCGAAAAGGTCCCCGGCAGGCGAAGATTGGCTTATGATGGAGGAAAAAAAAGGAAAGGAATTTTGGAGGAAGGGGCTGAATAAATAGGTGAGGCGAAATCCCGGGCACTGTGGAGCAGCAGAAGCTGTGGGTAGCTGGCAGCAGGGCAACAATAGCTACACACGCAACTGTGTCACCCAACAAACGGCACACAAGGATACGCGTTTCTTACACAAAGGTCTAGGCAGTCTTTGGTGCTGCTGTAGGATGGTGGACAGAGAACCCGAGGCTATCATGCAAAAAATCGAACAATGGCCCTGGCTCAGCAGCTGAATAGCACAAAAGGATAGCTGGTTGGCCAGGTACCTATGAACAAAGTATCAGGCGGCACGCCACGTTGACGAAGCGCGCGAAGACGCGTTGTTATGGTGCGATCCGACTCAGATATGCGTCTGCGACGCGCATTGTGTTACACAATGGTTTATGAGAAGTGCGCAGCCTTGTTCACAGTCGTCCATCTGCTTGCTGCTTCCTCTTAGACCGGTTGGAGAAGGTATTGCCTCAGGAGTCATGGCTTCGATGCTAGCTGTTGGATAGACTGGCCACAAGGGTAGAACCCTGAGTGCTGGCAGAAGTAACCAAGTCAACCCAACCTCTATTAAGATTCTTATTACTGGAAATGTTTGCCAGGGAAGCTACAGTACAGCTAGCGCCATGAAATCGCTTGTTCAGCCCCTCAGCTTGTATTGTAAGTGAATAGCAGCCACCTGCACGTTGACAGACTAATAGTGTGGGTAGTATATCAGCCCTATTGTCATTCTACAAAGGTTATGCACTAGATATTCTATTGCTGTTCTTAAGCTCCATATTACAGTCCTCAGTACTGCATCTAGAGCTAATATCACACTGCGCCACTCTATTTATTCCATCCAGCCCCTTATTACTCTACTTACAGTTAATGCTAGTCTTCTCAAAGGCCTTATCCAAGCCTATATCAAGCAGATCGCAGTTGTAGCAGTGGCTGTAGGCAAAGGACCTCACATAACGTTTGTCAGGATCCAAGAGGGGTATCAGGGCCAACCTGATCTCAGCGCTGAGCTTCTCAGCTTCATCTCTGGCCAGAGGATACTATCAAGAGTAAGAGGAACGCAAAGACAAGTCGCCAAAGGTTGCCGTAATAAAAGCTGAGCAAAAACCGCTTTCCTTTACAATCATTGTTTTCCGTTTCGGTTCGGTCTGCTTGGTGGCTGAAGCTCCCCAATTATACAGCAAATGTGGGATTTCCCGTTCGTATACCCCAATGGGATACAGACCAGTGACTTCGAGAAGGATTATACGGCAAATAGACTCATATTGTAAAGGATTGTTCTTCTGAGTTTGGCTACTGGGTAGATAGCTTGTGGTCTAGCTCAGACTCTGTGAACAACCTGTAACTGCGTGTTTAGTCAGCACGGCCTCCTATAATGTTAGTATCAAATCAAGAAGCGTTACATGCCTTACTGTTAACATAGCACTATAAGAGCACCGCCTACCTGTGGTTAGACAGAGAAGTCTTCAAGGGTAAAGCTTGCCCGCTTATTGGTCTAATACGGCTGAAGTCTTAATAAGTGTAAAAGTAAGCCAGCTATATGCAAGAAGACTGCCTATGCATTAAGATTTTACATTGGGGTCTTGTCCTCCAATAGAGCTATCAAAACAAATGTGTTTGACTTAGCACAGTTATCGCGGAGACTTGAGTGCAAATCGGCCAGCTAATTGTGAATACGCCGCGCTCCAATCAGATTGGAGTTGCTGTAGGATGGGCGAAGACAATCTATTGGTCAGAATATTGCGCCTATTTTAGCATCTTCCCGAATTAATTCCGCTCCAGCCTCCATGTGACATTACATAAGCCACCAATGCCCGAACAACAAAACAGGGAAGGCAAACCAGCAACGGTTTGCGCAAAATAGCCTTGAGGAACGAAAATTAGATAGGGTTAGCTCAGAATTTTTACAGAACTTATTTATTATATCAACCGCAATGCAGAGAATCACAGAGGAGAGGCAAAGTAGCGGTCAATTAGTCAAAGCTGGCTAGCGACAAGTAGGCGGCCAGATTGTCTCAAATTGATACTAGTAGCCGGCTAGGCCCACGCATCTGTGCAATATGCCAGCAAGTTCAAGCCCAACTGCTCGGGCTGTGACAAGTTGTTTCAGTATAAGCCAGAAGCAAGAGTCCTTAGGCAGTGGTACAGGAAGAAGCCCCCCCCCCCCGCTCCTAACATCCTCCCCCCCTCAACTTCAGGCTGACTTATTCTTCATACTTTTTCGTGGGCATGCGGCTTCACTGCGGGCGATTGGTAGGATCAGAAGAAGAAGCCGTGATGGAGTCAAGGGTAAGGGGGGAAATGCCCGGACGAGTTGTGGGAACAAACGGTCTCGACGAGGGTATAGCGTGCTTAGAAGCTTTGTTAGAGCTCGGGGAAGAGCTATATATAGGTTCGTCCGGATGGGAAACGAATGAGGCAGCGTTCAGGTTGATGAATAACTCGTTCTCGACCGAAAAGAGTACGGTGTTTAAGGATTGCTGCAATAATAACTAACAAGGCTTTTTATTAGACAGCGCGGGATCCAGACTAGAATAGGGTCACTTCGGAGTGGGCACGGGACCGATGGTTGGAAACGATAGATACAACTTTATGGCCGTAGTTGCTACTGGGCTTAGCGTTAATGTTAACGTTAGAGCCGGAGATATACTCAAGCTAGGCGTCGATGGATTGGCGTTTCGACGAGGGGTAGTGAACTTAGCCATAGCTCGCTCGAACGGTATAGGAGTAGAAGAGGGAGAAAATGGCAGATAGTGTATCAATGTTATTATACTTAGCGTAGAGGGGTTGGATGGAGTGAAGGACTTGTCAAGGAAGTTCCAAGTATCTGGCACAACAATAAAAACATAGTCCTGCTCAAGAGGTGGCAACTAAACTAGAAGACAATTATCAAGAATACCGGCGACTTTGCCGGTGTAGCTCAGGAGAGAATTGGTCTGAAATTGCGTATCCCGTCTCTCGGTCATCTTCTTGCACAAGGAGGCCCACGGGTTGAGTCGAATAGGGAAGATGACAAAGACAAAGAAGGGGTAAAAGCCTCGCTTTGGTATTTCATTTGCATCTCCAGGCGCGATGAAGGTGGAAAGGCGAACAAGGCCACAGCATTTCATTTGAAGCTCATCCAAGCTCGCAGAAGGGGTAGCGGGCTTCCGAAGCAGTGTATGGCCAGGGCCGACAACGGAGCCAAGGAAGCTGACAGTAGGCGAGATGTTAGGGAACGGGTCATCAAAGGACATTGTTCGAGGCAGGACACTGCAACAGGAAGGGCAATTGTTAGTGTAAGTACATATTCTTGTCAAGCTAGACCTTGAAAGAAACCAGGGAGGAGGCAAAGCGAACCGACATACGGCTGGTAGCTAAAATCTCGGACAATCAGAGCGGCGATGGTGTAATCAACCAGAGAATCTTCTAGAGAATCCTCTGCGGAATCCTGGTGCTTGCCAGCCTCTCCAATCTCCCAGGTAAGGGCAAAATGATGAACACGACCGGTCATGTAGAACCAGTGGTCGGACCAGTTCTCCGGGACAATTTGCTGGTTATAGATGGATATATTCAAACTGAAGAATGCAGAGATGGAAGGGCTGTCGGCATCGTCGGGTTCAGCTCGAAGAAAGGCATACTCTGGGGCGGTAAGCCAGGCAGGGGTGGGAAGATCAATGATTGCGATGGTCTCTGTGTTGAGGCCCTTGATGTGATGCTGACTGGTGGAAGGAAATCTTTTGGGACAGTGAGGCTTAACAAAACAACTTATCGTCATATCACCGCCCGCACTCTTCTGGCTCATAAGCGGCTCGCGGGCTCGCGGTGACGCATCAACGGCGGTGGTGCTCAAGGACATAGGTGTAGGTGCTGATCTCACGGAGGTCTCCATCTTTGCTTGCAGTATTGTACGGCAAAGATTTCATCCAGGGAGAGCCTGTGAAACTAGGGAAAGAACAGACAAGGTTGGAATAGGAGTGAACAAGGAGAAGGCCACAACGTTAGTTTCAGCCTCCAAGCTATCAAGACACGTTGCAATTAGAGGTTACAGAAAGGGGTCTCACATAAGATAATACAAAAGGGTAGGTTAATCGGCTGAAACATTGATTGAAACGTGTTGTTCTTACATCAAAGACAAGAGGCGGTGACCATATGCTTTTGGTGGATGGATACAATTAGGGGTATGAAGGAACACTCTGGAGGCTGGGACCCTGCATGCTAAGGTTAGGAAGGACCATCAAGACGAGATAGAAAGCAGATAAAAAGAAAAATAAGAAGAAGAAAAAAGGAGGAAACTTGAAAAATAAGTCGTGACTGGTCCTAGCCTGAAATATCGAAAAGCGTTGAACAAGGCAGGGATGGACAGCAACATGCTTTCCCCAACACAGACACAAAACGATGGCTCTGACTCTGACTCGCAAAATATCACAGAGAAGCGTATAGAGGAATTAGCGACTTCTTCTAATCCTGTGGCGATCCAGCTGACGCCTTCTTATCGGCCCATTCAACCAAGGAGGGAACTGGTTGGAAACGCTTACGAGGAGGAACAAAGGATAGGATCGACAGCCAACGAAGAGCTCACCAGTACACATGGACGCTCAGAGTCCCCCGGATTAGTTCGTCGAACTCAGATCAGACGAATTCGCGCGGTCGATAAGCGTGGAGAGCGGACTCCCTTACGGTCAACCCAGCAGATGGTATCTGCAGGTCTCTCCAAAACTGGCGAAGAGGTGTACCCTAGCCCGCAGCCGACACAACAGGGATCGAATAGTAGCCAAGTCCCCCCAAAAGCGAGTGCGGTCGGTGAAAGTGCAAAACTTGGCAAGGCTCGTCGCGGAAGGCCAGTCACACGGACCCAGGCTAGAGCTTGCGGCACTAGGGCGGTGGTACTCCGTGATATACGGCCAAAGGACGTGGTATCCAACCAGACGATTGAATCTACAGCTGTTGGCTTGCTCTTTTCCAGTGCCGGATATAGAACCGCAGATGTGGTGGACAGCACGGGTCGTGGTGAGACCATCCAAAGCCAAGCTCTAGTTCCAAACACTGGAGCGGCGGTATACCGAGCCCCACGCCCTCTAGCTCCGCGCCTGCGACCAGCGCCTGAATCTGCGATTGGTGGTTTGGAGTCGAGAGCTAGGCCAGTGTCGCTTGAAGCTGGGGCAACGAACATATCGCAACGACCGAACGACGCTTTCCCAACACAGACCGCATCACAAGCAAACCCTGGGGAGCCATCATTTCCGACCCTACGCCATATTGCCTGTGCTCCTCCGAGCGTTGAAGAGAGTCAGAGATTGGAGTCTACATCGAATTCGAACACGAACCACGGTATTATTCGACAGCTGCCTACTGCCTTAGCCAGAAATAGCCAACGCGCAGACGGACAGACTAGCCGACGCTTGAAGCCTAAGCCCCCAGTTGCCTCATTAAGGCCAATCGAAATTCGACAGCGGCCGCCTAGTACCAGCGGGCTTGACCATCAGTATCAATCGGAAAGGCCAGTAGTATGTTTGACACGTGTTCGGCGGGGAAAGAGGCCTGTCGATACGGATGTAGCGGGCGTGAACAGCCAACCACCAAAACGCATTCGGACTGATATCCGTTCCGACTTGACCGAGCAGCTGCAACAAGTGGATTTGAAGAGCGTGTTGGACTATCTAGAAGACGAATTTGCTGAGAAGAGAATGCTTTCAGAGGGGCACGAATGGTGCAGACCAGTTCCAGACACACTGAAGTGCTCAACCGTGCGGAATTTTTATACAGCTTTCCATGATCCAGAAACCCTACCAATCGAAACATGCATGATATGCTATCGAAAGTTTGGAAAAAAGGAACTTTCCGAGATTGGATGAGCAGAGTGGACTCGTCGATCTGTCGCCAGGGAAGGTACCATGCCCTTCTCTTGTCGACGCTGCTTTCCCATCGGAGAAAAGGTAGCTGGCTGCACAGAATGTGTCAATCGTCTGAGGAAAGGAAAGCCACTTTCCAATGCCGCTCAAGTACATCTACGTTTAGGATGTGAGCATATCTTTCCAACAGAGCTCAAGGGATTGACGCCGGTGGAGGAGAAACTCATCTCCTTGAACTCATGTTATGGGTTCATAACCAGATACAATATACCAGAGGGCCCGAGGCAGAGCGTCAAATACCCAAAACATATCAAGGGGCACATCATAGTATTTCCAAATAACGTCAACGAACTAGCCACGCGGGTCCTGCCGCATCCGCTGCTGACCGTTATGGAAGAGATCCATGTCTCTTGGCAGGGGGCCGAGAAACCGGAGCCTAACGACTTATCAAGCCTCTTGTCAGTGAGGCGGAGGATAGTCGAGCGGGCCCTCCAATGGCTATGCCAAAACAATCCGCATTATTCAGGCATCAAAATAGATACGGTTGAGATGGATAGCTGGGAGGTCACAGCGCACAATGTACCCCCTCAAATCTATGAACAGATGCAGCGTGATGAACCGTCCGCATGGGAAAAAATGCGAACAGCCCATATTGTTCCACCCACGGATCGTGGCATGGAAGAAAGCGATCCCATAGATATCAGAGAGGTCCTGGAATCCCTTACTCAAGGGCAGCAAGATGGGAGAGAGAAGAATAACGAGAGCGAGATGGCTCATCGCGACAAAGGAAGCGGTGAGGAGCAGAGCCTGGTCGAAGAGTGCGAGCCAGTGAGCGTGGAGTGTGAAAATGATGGTTCGCCGCCGAGGGTCGATCCGGTCGAGGAAGCTATTCATGAGGTCAGCTCGTCTGCCATGTTCGCTCTTGATCTCCAACCGGAAATTACAGAGGCGGATAAGCTAGATTTTCTTCATAATGCTATGAGCAACAGCACCGCCGACGACGACGCCTCTGCTAATCATTCCACACGATACTCCAACAATGCAGGATCGGCGAACGTACGGCAAGCGCCAGGGTTAAAGCCCTACATTCAAGTGTCGCGAGGCGAGCACCTGGCCGACTTGTTCGATCCTGCATTCTTTGCCAAGGCATTTCCCACACTCTTTCCATTCGGGGCCGGTGGACCGCAGATAGCAAGCGAGGCCGACTTCCGTGCCACCACAAGGAGTCTGGGGGTTATAAGGGAGCAACGGAATGTCCGGGGCAGAAATACAACAGCGGAAGGCCCTGAAGCAAGCACAGCACGCCTGCTGTCGTCACGAAATATGAGTCTTCGGGCATGGGCCGAGGTGGTGTTGCGGAGACACGGTGGCCGTTTCTCCCTACACCACATCTTTGCATTTCTAGTGTTCAGCATGGAAGTGAGATTCAGAAACCACCGAGTCAGCATGCTGAGTGTGACAAGAAAGAACTTTGCGAGAATCGAGAGGGTCATGAGATCACTAAGCGTCGAACGGTTGGAAGCCGCTCGGCTTGAACTGGAGAATTCCGGCAGCACTACAGACGATGCTGTCAGAGAGCTACTGAAATGCCTCTCTCTTTATGGCCTACGACAGCCAATGTCGAGGGAGACGCGCCTTAGCATGCGGAGGAAGATCAAAGCACTGATCATACGCCTCGGCATCCCGGCTATCTGGTTCACACTGAACCCAAACGATATCACCAACCCGGTCAAACTGAAGCTAGCTGCATATCGCACTCGCGATCCAGCCGAAGCAGAACAATTTCTTCGGGATTTAGATGCAGCATGGAAACGTGTTCGACTAGCCATCTCTGACCCTGTGAGTTCTGCGACTTTTTTTCACAGAGAGATATCGTTGTTCTTCGAACATTACGTCAAAACAGGGCAAGAGTCAGTATTTGGGCGGATCAGTCATTATTTCGGCGCCGTAGAAACAAACGAGCGTGGAGCCCTGCATGTACATGGTCTACTTTGGCTACAAGGGAATATGCATCTTGGTTCGGTTCTGGAAACGGATAATCAGATGGCGGCAGCGAATGTAGCCATCAAGCGCGACCGCATTATCCAGTATATCGATAGTGTCTTTTGTGAGGTTAGTGAAACTGAAGCCGCTCCTAATTTCCGTTTACTGCTGCTGACGCAAGCTAATGCAGGACCTAGATGAGGGGGGATTCTTCGCAATGAGAGCAGAAAGGTCGATAACAGCTGATGTTTCAGCGCTTGTGAGGAATGAGGAGCAGTTTTCCGCCGCATTCGACGAGGAAGCAAACTTTTGCGCCGGCTCAACTCAGATTCACACCCATAGTCCAACATGTGTGAAATACTCACTTGAAAAACGAGATGGGAAGCGAGATCTCTGTCGCTTCAAGGCGCCATGGAAGTTGGTGCCGGAGACTTCATTCACGTCCGACGGTGTGCTGCAGATCAGGCGGACACACAGCCTAGTCAATCGCTGGAACAAGGCCATGGCTATCGGACTTCGTCACAACCACGATATCTCCTTCATCGGTACACAGTCTAAGACCATGGCACTTGTGTTTTACCTGATAAATTATGCGACCAAAGTAGAGGATCCAGTGTGGCGACGCGTTACCCCTGCCATCGAGCTTTTGAGTGTCCTCGATCAAGACCAAGACGAGTCTACGCAAGATGCCGAAGGTTTAACGGAGCATGCGACAAGGACCATTATGGCAAATGACAGCAACGGTAATAAGACCCGGCAGTTCCTGATGCGGGTTGCCAATAGAGTCTTCACGGAGCGGCCTCTGTCGCAAGTCGAGGTTGTGTCATATCTACTTGGCTATCCGGATGAATTTACGAATAGTGCCGCCTGGACATTCCTGAACGTTTCGCTCGTGTGTTGGCATATTTTCAGGCGATGGCGATATCTACGTCAAATCAGTGGTACGGGGGATGTAGCCGAGACGGTTGATGAGGCAGTGCTCATAGAAGAAGTTGGCCAGAAGGTCTCGCTTGTTGATGCATATGCCCACCGAGGCGAAAATCTTCGTGGAATGTGTCTACATGACTATGCATCGCTCATACAGTTGCAACGCAAACATTCTAGCCGTAAGATGGCTTGGGGTGAGGTAGCTTTCGACAGCGGCTGCCTGTTTGCCGAGTCATGGGCTCAAGTGCTCCGCAAACCAGGGGATCACGCAATCGTCTGTCTAGATGGCTACCTAAGCATGAGACCTGATGAAGATGGCAGCGAGCTATACTTTCATAGGTCAGTCTTCCAACATCCTTTGACTGTTATTTTCGAGGTTCCCTGTTTCGACTTTTTGTTGAGCACATCTGCCTGGTACATCAACAAGGCGATAAGCTAACGCGTGTTGGGTTCGACGACTTACACAGATATGCCGTGCAACACCTGGCTCTTTTCGTACCATGGCAATCATTTCTCAACCAATCTTCCGGAGATATTAACGGTATTTGGGAGCGACAGAAAGAGGGCCTTGCGCCGAGAATTGCCTTTCTTGCTGACAACATTCAACTACTCCGGCGATCTGAAGAAGATGTCAAGCGAGATGCCAAGCAGTGGGCGACCATCTCCGAACAGAATGGTTTCGCAAATGAATTTTCCCTAGAGAAGGATCCTATGGAAAATGATGATGAGTCGGCTGCGGGGTACTGTTCGGATGCTGTAGGGGCAGCACATCGTCTAATCGATGTCGTGCGGGGCGCAATAGATGTAAGTCAAGTCACAGAAGGCTCGGCTGAATTGACAATGATGCTGCAACAGCTGTATCGCTTTCAGCAAGCTGCACTTTCGTCTGCACCAGAACTACAGTCCAGGGCTGTCATGGAGAGTACGTCAAGAACGATTGAGATAGCGGGAGAGAAGTTCTCTGGGGAAGAGATACCGTCACAAGACCAGGTGAGGGCTATCAAGTCTCAACAGAGAAGCGCCTCCAAGGAAGCAGAAATGATGATTCAGGGCATTCAAGAAGGACTGGCAAACCATGGGATGGCCACTGCAGGAAGGACCACTGCCAGTCATCGTGCAGCCGTTCAAAGTGTTTTGAGTGGATTCGGCGAAGAAGACGTTCGCCTAAGCAGGGCGGATATTGAAGAGCAGGCCGCCGTGGAACGAATACGTGGTAATGACGCGAGAATGGATATTCAGTTCGGGCCCGTGAGGTCTTTCATTGATGATGGACACGGCCTGGCTGAAAAGTTCACTCTCAATAAGAAACAAACTGCTGCCCTCCTCCTGATCTGTGGACAGCTTCACAGGATCGAACAAGATAAGGCTGATGCTCCTTCTCAGCTTTGTCAATTTATCGGCGGTGAAGGTGGGACTGGAAAGTCACGGATCATTGAGGCTATCGTGGAATTTTTCGCAAACAGAAGCATCTCGCATTGAATGATGGTTATGGCTACATTAGGAACCGCAGTAGCATGTATTAATAGCATTACCATTCACTTTGCCTGTAACTTCTCCAAGGATACATTGCGAATAGGTGCTAAGAAAGGTAATAAAGAAAACAGTATGGCATCCTCTAATACATCCAGTCAATATATCAATAGCCCCTCTCAAACGCACTGGCTAGAGAAGCTCCTCCTGATTGTTAATGAGATCAGTATGCTTGGAGCTTGAACTTTGTTTCTAGTTAACAAGCAATTGTATAAACTCCAAGGTTCTACCCAAGATTTCAGAGGGATCCCCATTGTGCTTTTCTACAGCGACTTCCATTAGTTCCAGCCTATACAGGAGAGGTCAATCCTTCTCCCAAGCGCTGCCATTCCATGGGATAGAGACTACCCACTCAGGATAGAGCAGTGGCATCAGCACAATAAGGCATATACTTTATGGAGGAAATTCACTACTGTCATTATGCTAGACAAGCAAGTCCACGCAGCCAGGGATCCTAAGCTTTATAGACTATTAAGTCACATTAGGCTAGGCGTATAGAATTAAAGTAATATTGATTTCTTAAACAATTGCTGCTTTAAAGAGAATAGATAAATTCCTTAGGAATTAGGCATCACTATTATCACACTACTTAATAGAAACTGCTGGAACCTAAACATAGAGGCAATATTAGCTTTCCAAAAACAATACTAGATAATAATATATATATTTTTATCTAAGCATAAGTGGAAAGATAGCTAACCAACTAAGAATAAGGCTCTTATAATAATAAACTAAGGCAATAATAGTGCTATCCCTATGCCAGCTATATTAATATTTATTCCCAGTATACCTATTATAGTAAACCAGAATATACATTAGGGCCTTAAACTTATCAATGGGGCTAGCTATATAGCAGTGAATGTTATCCTTAATTAGGCATACCCAGGCTTTCAAGTATCTTCTAACATTATACTTTACTTTAGCCCCCTGGCAGGTATTCTACTAGCATTAGAAACCACTAAAGCCCTCCATTTCATTGGTATGCTGCCCAAAACAATCCTTTTAACACTGGTAAGCACTAAGATAGAATGGCATTAAAAGAGACTATAGCAATAGCATATAGTGTTTCAAAGAGGTCTGCCCTATACTCTAGCATTTATATATACTAATTACAAGGTATAGGGAAGGATACTAGAACAGGTTGTCTTGGAGCTGCATAGAATACAAATAACTAATATTAGTGGCTAGTTAATACCTAGCCAATGTAACCTATATAGTCTATATATTCAGTTATTGCGCTGTTAAACACTAGCATTGGTAATGTTATTATCCAAGGCTTAGACAAGAGATCTCATGGGTAATAGAATTCTGGCAGAGATGGCAGCAGCTAAACGGACATTGCAATCTTTAAGTAAAAGAACACTAAGGCAGTTCGCTAAACATAGTGGGCTTATTAATAATGAGCAGAGTACAACACAACAGGAATGAGATTTTTTATTTTTTATTTTTATTTTTATTTTTTATTTTTTTATTTACAGGAGAAACGTATATAAAAGACATGTAACTAATATATATATATAGTATAGTACCTCTTTCGTTCCTCAAGGCATGAGTTAAAAAAACCTACTAACCATACATATTAAATGCCTATGCTCACTTTTTGACTAATAAGAAGCAATAAACGGGCATAACTGGGACCAATTAGAGAAGGCAAGAAAACCGCCAATTAGAAGGCCAGATAAAGTTCAGGGGGTCAAATAGGGGAAGGCAAACCGGTCAGCGGTTTGTACAAAACAGCCTTAAGGAATAAAATCACAAATATAATAATTTCTGGATTTCCCAAGAATACTATTTAGTATATTTAGTAACATTAAGAATAGTAAATTATAGAGAAGAGATAAAGTAGTGGTTAATAAGTTATAGCTAATAGGCTAGAGATAAGCTTTTATAATATCTTATATTTTAATATATTAGTATTTCAGTATTAACTATATACATATAGAAATATATATTAGGGTATTAAGTAGCAGTAGAGCATAGTATTCCTAAAAGTATATATAAACTATTTAAAAGGGTATATAATATTAATAAGGTATAATCTATGGTTTTCTAATTTCTATAGCATACTATTGTATACACTAACCCTTTTCAAGCCACTTAATAAACTACTAACAATAGCTATATAGTCTATACAGTCTATACAGTCTATTCCATTTAATTTCATTTGCAGTAAAACCTAAATACTTACTTTTAAATATAATATTCCTTCTCTAATTACTAATACCACTAAGGCAGGCATTAACATTTAATATAATTAGCTATTTTTAAAAACAATTATATTAACTATAGCAGAGCATAAAGAATTATACTATAATATCCTTTTAATAGCCCTATATGAAAATTGTGGCTCTTGTATAGTTATAGTGCTTTAAAGCCTAATATCTTAGCTCTATAGAGAAAAGCTCTTAATTAGTATTTTAGTTATACTATACTGTAGATATAGAGTATATAAGACCTTGCTATAGCAGAAAATCAAAAGTGAGTTAAAGAAAATCTTTAGTATTATTTCAGACGGCATTACTTCCTTTGGAAATGGCGGCACCCACTTGCCTGTTTAGGAAATTCCTCTAATGGGTAATTCTCGGCTGCAAACCCCTCGCTGCTTTTCTGTCGCCCATAAATGGAACCTAGCCCCCATGTCCCTTGCTTTGTACCTCCAAGTTCTTTACGTACCTATGGACTAGTGCCTGGCACCATGCATATTTATCCACCAGGACACGACAAGGTCCATCGCACCTACCCTCAGCCTCAACCATTCACACTCTTCGCCACATCGACATATGCCCTTCCAGTTCATGCAACAATGTTACTTTGGATTATCCTGCCAACCTCTTGGTGCGTTACATCCATTGCTACCCGTGATCCTCACTCACATTTCTTATATAGCCCAATTGGCAACTTTCATGACTTCTCTTCTAGTAACCTTCAGAGGGAGGGGGAATAAGCTGGTAAGGGAGAAGAGGTAGCTTCCAACAAGACTGACCCCTCATTCTAAACCCTCGGCCTCATTTCCGACATACTCATTGACCAGGATAACGCCTTTCCAGGACTCTGATACTTGACGATTTTATTCCCTCCAGGCAGGCCAGGCGGCCCCAACTACTCCATTGCTTGCTTGCCTTGGCAAATTTAGTAACGCTCAACCATGCCAAGGCCCACGATATCAAATACATCCCCCCTTGGAACTCCTTATTGAGCATTGCACGACGCGCTGCTACCACTTCTAGCATGGGTCGTGACTAACGAGAAACGAGATGGAGCTGGTATAGCAGCCGCTATACAGCTTCTGTACTTTAAAATTACGCATGATGGATCCTTGAGGTGAACATGGCTCTGACGCCATCAACGTAAACCCTGTGCGTTACTCGTTCTATCTGCCATTCTCTGTTTTTCTATTATTCTGTACATGATGTTAACCCAAAGCCTAGGCACCTGCCCTCAGACTACTTCTTTTGTGGCTCTTCAATAGGCAAAGTATTCCACACACACGATAAGGAGGGATAGGCTGTCAGAGCTGGTCCAATTTGATTTCGTCAGTCACACTTGGCCTGTCATGTCTCTATGGAGACAAACATGGGGCTTGTGAAAGGGGTAATGCAGTAGATCGAGGCTTACGACGCTAGATCAAAATTCCGTGCATTGTGCGAGGCCAACAGGTGCCCGGAGACCCCGAAGGTGGGCAGATACACAGAAGACCCTCTAGGATCAGACACGCCCGGCATTATGACCGTGTAACTCAGGAGCTTCCCCGCTAAGATATCTCGGACAAGTGGCGATGAGAATGAGTCTTCCCTCTAGCGAACTTCTCAGCTCTATCTCTACAATAACAAAGGAGCTTGCTAGGGAAGGCATTCAGGATATTCACTCTCCTAGGTCATTTGGCGAAACGAGGAGGGCAGAGCGGCCAAGCAATGACTGTGTACCAGCTAAGGTGTATTCGGCCCAGCCTATGATGGAATGATCAGCCCACCATCATGATCCCTCGATTGGAGAAGCCCACTTGGCCACTGGGAGGCCTCGTCAGCTTTCCACCTGGAACGAATCCTGGTGCCCGGGGCTTCTTACTGTAGCCCCTGATCATTTCCACAGGTTGTGAATCACAACTAGCGCCAGTTTGTGTGAAAAGGGTCAAACTGGTTTATCAAATCGTCAGATGGGGATTGGGGGCATATAGGCTCCATTGCTATTTTGTTGGCAGATTACGAGGTTGCAACCATTGAGCGGGCCCCGAAAACACGGTATATCTTCTCTCACTCCCTTCACACTGCTTCGAGTTAGATGCTTATAAAATTCAGTGATCGGAAATATTCTCTCTGCATCAACAAGCTGCTGATACTCTCAGCCCCTTGGGCCTTCTCCCATCAATATGGATTTAAAGTTCCAAATACACAACGTGGTCTCTATGCAAAAGCGCTGTCAAGAAAAGGAGGCAAAGCAAGAGCATAGGAACAATGCCCGACATGCCCAGGACAGATCCAGGGACCTTCAGCAGCAGCTTCATATTTCGCGAGATACTCTCAAGCCATTACAAAGCCGCGAGGTCGTCTACGCTCGACAGGTTCCCAATATGAGCGCCAACTCAATATTCGGTCAGTTGCAATATGTTTCTATACTTCCGAAAATGGTTCTGATGCCAAGTAGAAGCCAAGGATTGCTACGAGATCAAGGCAGCCTCAAATGGTGGCAACGCCTACAATATCGATGTGGTTTCCAATCCCATTGGAACGAACTCAAACAACACAGACCTGGATTCGCCAGTTTCCCTTTCCTGGCTCGAAGCTGCCTGCGATCAGGAGAACTCAGTTTCATGGCCGCTTTTTCACTACGAACAATACCCGACAGAAAATGCATCGAAAAGGATAGAGGGTGACCTAGAAACTAATTCACAGTTAAATAAGACACAAGAAGAAACAGAAGCTGGTGTACTTCAGGCCCCCGGATTTGGGATATTAGGCGAACATGCTGGGCTCGAAACATTCACAGCATCATTGACCAATACTACGACGGAAGGTACGTGAGAGAGTCAACTTTCTATGCCAATTCAGAGACTGACAGCAGAAGTTATGGAAGTGGATATACACACCACGGATCATGAAGATGCTGGAAGTGCGCTGAAGCGGCCCGTGAAGGCCACCACGATGCACTCGCCTGACCTTCAGAGCCAAGAAGATAGCGCTGCGGCTTCAGTGATCCTGTCTTCGGCCGAGTCAACTTCATTCGTGAAGAAGACACCTGAAGCCAAAGCTTGGATGTGTCCGCCACTAGATGAGGCACTATGTGGTGTCATTTCCGATCGCTCATTCCCTGCGTCCAGTGACCACTCTATTTCGGTTGAGCATACAACCTGGGATTTTCAGGCCTCGAGAAGAGGATCTGATGCAACTTCCATTGATCTTGGAGACCTTAAGGTTGGTCCAGCCAGCGATGAAGACAGATGTGCCAACCCTGAGGGTCCCAAACGTCGCAAGGCTACCAATGCCATAGGACCAGTTGACAAGACTGTGGCTGTGGAACGATCTATTATTCCAGCGATAGACTCTCCGGAAACAAGAGATGTCCTTCCCGAAACGCTGCTTCCCGACAACAATATGTCATCGAACCAAGCATGCACCAGCTGTGGTATCGATCGCGTACAATTATTACGGCTCTCACAGAACGTCTTGTCACTGGCTAATCTTTCGGACATTGACTCATTGGTAGCTTTGCTTGTGGATGGCAGATCGATCTCCGAATGTGAGAGAAGAGAAATCGCACTGTACATTGCCCTTGGATCCCTTCGCGATTACATCTTAGGGCCTCAGCAACCCACGCCCGAGACTCACTCCCAAGATGTTGGAGAACCATTCGCCGCGAAAACGAGTCACCAGGACTTATTTCTTCAGCCAAGCAATGAGATGGAAACAGACGGCCAGTCAGAACCAAGCCTGCCTACACCATTATCCGATCTTGATGATTCTGGCGACGCTACCAGCGATACTACCAGGAAGTCCTGCGATATCTATGGACGTGACCAGAATGATAACAGATCAATACAGGGCCCTCGAGCTCGCTCTTGGTCAAAGCTAGAGGAAAAGCGCCTTCGGGTGTACAAAATGGAGAACCTGTCATGGAAAGAGATTGCAGAGAAGCTCAAACGAAGCGAGTCTGCTGTACTACAGCATTGGCGGATTATGCAGAGAGACAAGTACATTAGGCGGAGATAAGAACCATTGTCTCTTACCTCCTGGGTGAAGGATATAAACCTGGTTAGGGCTTGAAGTAAACCACAATAGACCAAAGTAGTCTGCAGTACAGCAGTTTACACTGAATGGCATCCTGCACTCTTAATCCCCATTTCTTTTGGCATCTTTCGTAACAGCTACCTGTAGGTTATCTGACTAGAGCAGGTTTCGTGATAGTAGCGAGAGACAGAATATGCAATTTGCTGAGTTTGTAGATATACTATCCAGATGCGAATTCTAAGCGCAATCAGCAGGAAACAAATCTAGCGTTTGAAATCTGGATTGGACGAAATCCATCAACTGAGGCTCATTTAAACAGCCCAATCAGACAACTACCGAACGCTAACCCTGTAACATCACGGTACGCCATCTTGACTGGATCTGCTGACAGTGGACCTACATAACTCCTTCCCCGCAGAACAGCAGCCTTGGATCCCAGCTTGCGACGCGCGGCATGGAGGCGCAGCATCAAGAGAATCCATTTACAAGCGGAGACTTGGCTCAAATGCGAGAGTAGCGTGACCAAATGGTGTCTATGTGGACTGGACCGATGTACGGGATACGTAAAGGGGGTGGAGCAGATGAACCTTCTCATTTGTAATGCCATTCTTTCGGAA
Organism: Stachybotrys elegans; assembly: GCA_020746835.1. Classification (NCBI taxonomy): domain Eukaryota; kingdom Fungi; phylum Ascomycota; class Sordariomycetes; order Hypocreales; family Stachybotryaceae; genus Stachybotrys; species Stachybotrys elegans. The sequence continues at coordinate 134,236 of JAGPNK010000035.1, read as the reverse complement.
AGTGTTGTATTTACCCTTGTAGATGTAATGAATTGATTTGGCTTATGGCATACCTAATACAGAGAATGGCCAGCATATTAAAGACAACCTGTATGCTATTCTGGTAACAAGCCTAGTAATAGGCCTCTTGAGTTTGTTTCCAAAGTGTGATGTAACTCAAGTAGGGGAGGTAGGTCTCGTGCTAGCATGTAAGAAGCAGAGCCCTCGTACAGTTCCATCAGCTTCTTGCATCAATGCCCATGGTCGGATCCATAATTACGACGCATCCTAGTCATGTTCATGCAAGCTATTAGGAGCAAGGTAGGGCATTCAGCTAGACTGCTTTATATTGGCCCACAGATAGTAAGTCCGCTAAATTGTCAGACCGGCTTGTTCACTTTTACATTGCTCTTCGGTTGCCTCTATATAAAGAAGCTCTGATTCCCTTCTCCCTGAGAAATTCCAACCCAGGTCTACCACTTACCCTCGCACCATTCTTCTCCTCTACCAACCCCCATACATAATAAGCACTTCAAACTCCTTGGGTCTTTTATCCTCAATAAGCCAAGCTCCCTTGCCTTCCAGCGTCCCCTACATTTCACTCGTCCCAAGAACCATGCCCTATCGCCATTCTCCCCTCCCCTCCCCTCCCCTCTCTTCCCTACCCCCTCCCACGGAGTCACATCTACACAACTCATCTTTCTATCCCGCACCATCTACGTTCTCTTCTACATGGATGGAAGAGCAGCCTACCTATGTGAGTCAAGATATGTACCCTGGAAGATGCAGACATTGGCTTACATCGAACAGAGGTGAACTAACGGAAATCACTGCTTTGCCTCCCTTCTTAGGTTCAATGTTCCAGGCGCAATTATGTTATACAAAAACATACGATTGGGATATTTCAACTTGGCTTGAAGCTCTATGCAAGGGGAAGCATTGAGACTGCGTTGGGAGGAAGCTCCTCTTATACATGATGGATCCGCGATATCTCCTGGCGTTGGAAGATACAACCAAGTTGAACAGAGATTCTCTGAGCAAGCTACCCTAGCCATACAGCAAGTTATCGCTATTCGCCGAGGCTGGTTCGCACTGGTGAAGCGCCCGGGCGGGGAGACAACAGGCGGGCAAGGGTATGAGCCTTATGACTGTCAAGACGGTTGAGCTTTAGCTGGACCCATCCCTACTCCGCCGTGCCCACCAACAGGCCTTGCAGCTGAGCCTTCGCCTTATAGTGTCCCAGGGCCCTGGCAAGCTGGTGCCGGTCCCGGTTGGACACGGCGAGTCCCTAACCCGGTCACCCGTCAGGGTCAATGCCAACGTCCTACATCGGATAGGACTCACGTCCACTGACCTTAACAATTCCAGAGGCCTCCTCCACGTCCCGCAGTGTCAAGGCCTCCAGCCGAGCTGCCAACCCAGGCAGGCAGCAGGGGGGCTGGCAAATAAAGGGAACGCCTGCCGCTTAGCCAGTAATGTTTCATTTCTATTTCTCTAAAGGATATTACAACAAACTACATTAAATATTTTATTAAGGATTTAACTAACCCCCAAAACCAATAACTAGATAATATAAATGTAAGTTCAAAATATCCAAGCTATATAAGAGAAATCTCAAACTCACGTCATAAAGATGTAGCATTGCTTATATTACAAGGCAAACATATTGTCTACTAAGACTCAGAGAAACTATACTATTTCAGTTAAAGCCAGGATAATGGCCACAACCAGGTAAAACGCGTTTCTTGCAGAACACAAAGCACAATAGCAAGAGAATACTCTCTTATGTATTTGATCGAAGGGAAGCAGAACAACCCCTGATTCGATCAAACCCCCTACAAAGGCATGATTATTCAAGCAACCCAGGCTAATACGCAGCACAACAATCGTGAGTTACTAGGATAAAGTTTTCTCTGTTAGCAGCCTGGAGCGGTGGGAGCCTCTCACCGCGTTGACAACTTTCTGTGGTTATAACCAATCGGGGCACTCTATCCTAGCATTGTCAAGGTCTTTCATCCAGCATCTTCAAAGCATTCCAGCTGTCATTGAGAAGCTCTCCATCTGGGCTTCGTCCGTCCCGGACTGTCATTTTCCATTATTATAATTCGCTAGACTGGGATAAGCTAGACTTCTATGTTCATCTTCCCGTGTATCATTTGATATTCTACACCAGTAGGCAATCTGTATTTGGACTTACACCGATTCATATATACATAATTTAAGTTCATTGCTAATTAATCAGGGTTGATAGCATTACAAAACACAGAGTGATTCCCAGAACCAAACGGAAGCAGCACTAGAGTGCTGGCAAAAAATTTATCCAGTTGCCTAGCCTCGTTCTATTAACTACTATAGTCCATAGGTATACCGTACAGGTACATAGATACACTTTGGATACTTTGCCATTGGCAAACGGTACATTGTGTCCTTTGTCTATGTGCACTAGTATACTACTTTGCTATACCGTATTCTACTGGATGTAGGCTCCACTATCTAGAATTGGATGCTGCAGATCCTTAGCTATATTCATTAGAAAGAGCAGGTTTAAGATTTAGCGCTTAAAATGGCTTTAGATCCTATCTGGGCTCGATTTCCCTGTGCCTTGCTAGCGCCTTTTACTAGATGGTGGAGCCATGGAAAATAGGTTTATTGGGAGCCAATTCTGAAGGTTATGTAGGATACAAGAACGGCTATCCTAGATACGGTGGTACATATATACCTTTATTTCACTATTTACACCCCACCCCTAACTAATATAGCCTAAATTATCCAATTCTGGCTCCTCTGAACTCTAAGGCATATTCGTAGGCCTTGTTGCCTAATCGAGACTTCAATGATAGGTAAGTACTTGCTCAGTATACAGTAGGTAGGTACCAGTACTGTAATATACCTAGCTAAATGCAGTCCAGTTGGTCTTGATTAGGAGGATCCAGATTGTGATCCTCGGACGTATACCTATACGCTTTCCAATATCTTATATAAAGTAGCCCGTGTGCCTACTTTTGATAATAAACCCTCTACGTATTACCTACACTCACCATGGCTACCGTTGCATCTACACCATTGCCTGTTACCCATAATGACCTCAACCAGGATTCTCAGATTCCCCCTTCTAATAGCCTCCCTGGTCTAGGGGCCTCCTCTAATAATGATTCAGGCCAGACCCAAGCGGATGCAGCCAGGCAGCAGGCTGAAATGGAAGAGAAACTAACGCAAGCACTTGCAGAAACGCTGCAGCAGGCCACTGAAATTCAAGAGCAACTAAACCAAGAAATCAACAGAGTGATGCAGACTCAAGACCCAATGGAGATTCTATGTATTACTGCTGAGTTTGATGAGGTTCAAAAGAGAACGCAGTTCATAGATATCGGATGTAGACTACATCCAAAATACAAAAGGGGAACTCGAGATGCCTTTAATAGTGGGTTATAAAAGGTTCTTGCTATTTCCTACTTGGCTAATTTTAATAGAGGTAATTAAAGCTGCACAAAAGCTGGATATTGATGCACCAACAATCATGGATGTTTCTCTGTGGGACGGCAAAAGGGATCTCAATGTGATTCTTGATGAGGACCACTCTATGGGGGAAAACAATACAGGGCGAACTCTCGAACAGGATACCGTACCTGCCCCTCCCAATTCGGTAACCAACATATACGAGTTAGCAACACCATGGCTACGCATACTCAAGCAGGGCACCCAAGATGAGGGTGCTCTTAAGGAATTGCGAAAGTTAAACAGTTTGATTAAAGGAAAGACTCAAGCGTATTACAAAAAGTACGAAAAGGAAAGCCAGGTCCCCGAGCAGCTATGGGAAATCCCTATAGACTGGTTTGCAATGCACTACAAGTCCCTCGGCCAACAGTATGATATACTTATATCTAATCCCAATGATGAGAACGCGAGAAAGAACTTCACTGGTATCATGGATATCATACATCATTGCATCGAACGGCACCATTTTCCTCAGAACTGGGGAGTTGTGTTTAATCTGGTTATATATCCTTGGAATACCGGCATAGCTGCAGATGGATCCAGGATTATAGGTGTCCGAAGGAACGGTGCTGGACACAGGGTCTGCGTCGAGACTAAGGAAGAGGGGCGCCTAATTCGGAGAATTATATCGGCTTCCAAGGCTGGATTCAAACAGGTTAAAGAGTACATGGCTACAGATTATTTCAATCTTGCTGGACAGCAAAGTAAATGGACATACGAAGATCGCGAGAACTTTGAAGAGGTACTATGGGTAACCGAAGCCCAAGGGGGAATCCGCAACGCGGCTGCCAACCGTAGGAACCCGACAGTAGATTGCTGTGTAAGGATGAAGGATGGGATCCATATCCTGACACTCTCCAATCTTTACAAAGTGCTCGGAGATGGAAATGCCAAATCAGAGATTAAAAGGGTGTGCGACAGAGACAATATCAGCTATCCATGGAACGCCGAATACAGAGCCATTTCTTACAACAATTCTACACTGCGCAATCCAGATGGAGCAGCACCTGGCGTACCTAAACCACCGTCCAAGAAAGCCCTGGACAATTTTGGGAATGCTGCATTTATTGGCAATAATGCAGAAAATAAGCGCTTTACTAGATTGGAAGCGGAAGTATATGGTCTAGGAATGATTATGAAAGAAATGTTAGCTACCCTGGCGGAGCTTAAGAGCCAGAACTCTAAGGACCCTGAGGAGTCTGAGAACCCTGAGGGGTCCATATTTATGAGGTAGAGAATGAGGTTCTATACGCCCCTGTATTGGATTATAGTACTGGCAAGAACACGGTCTAGAGGTATGGCTTTAAGTTTGCGATTCTATATTCGCTCTGCATTCTTCTCATACATTGAATCTTTCTTTCAAGATTGCTCTTTCCCTATATGGAATGATAGTATAAAATGCAAATGTTTATAATTCCACAGAGATTATTTAAGCATTAATACGATTTTGAAAAGAGGTATGCAATCTAAGGTATAGGAAGAGATATAGAGATAATATAGAAAGGGTAATACCCAGTGTCCCGGCAACCAATGTAGCATTCATCACTGTGTGGCGAGCCACATTCAAATCCATCCCTACGTCACGAGCCACCCTCCGTGCCGAGCCAAAATACAGGTACTTTGCCTTCAAAAGGATCTCAAAGCCGCACACACATCCTGAGCTGATTGCTTCTAAGTGCACTCTAATGAATGGTTTTGCGTCTGATCCAATGAAAATTTTAAAGTAAAAATTTTAGTAGCGTCAAGCATAGTTTCCGACAGTAAATGACATCCTATACAAACGACATTCAAGCACACCCCTTCGAATCTCCACCAAGAAGCTCTTAGCCCTCCAAAATCAATTCGATGATCCTAGAAGAGCCCATCACCTATGATCTAGGTTTAAAAGACGTCATAAGCCCTGTGGTTACGATTAGGGTGTTCTGAGTAGTATATTGCTGCGACAATCAGTACATTCCATAGAAACAGAGAGACGAATAAGGTTAGCATTATACTAGGGACAAACAGTAGTCAGTGTTTCTTCAATGAATAATTTCCAAGTCGCACTGTGCTCCTGGATATGCAGAGTCTAGGACTAATGGTAATGGCGCGACTAGATCAGATTGGAATAGACAGCTGTAGATTGCGCTCCTATACGCTATATAACTTGAGGGAACTATTCCTAGCCATTTCCTCCGTGCCACCAGTTGCTGTATTGACCAATTCTAGACTCCTACTGAGCTAATATAGCTATCTGAGTTGCTCCAGCAGGCGTTCTGATACTTGCCTTGATGGGTGAGCCGGCGCCATAATCTTAGACTTAATATACACCACGTGCTGTAGCAGCTCGACCGCCTCCTTCACCTGACCATTAGCTTCATACGCTCCGGCGAGGGCGTGTTGCGATGCCAGTCGATCTGGGTGATTCTCTGCTAACGTCGTCTCCTGAACCTTGACCACGTACTGAAGTAGCTCGACCGCTTCAGCAATCCGTCCCTCCACCTGTAAGCATCGCCCAGCCCAGTATCCTAACTCGCACTCCTCTTCCTCCCATCTTGCTCCCTCTTCGCTAACTTGAATCGCCTTCAGTACATGCGGCATATACTTCCGCCATACCTCACGATTAACCCAGTCGTCTGACTGGAACACCGTCGCCAGATGACTTACAACGTTCCGCTTCACACTCTTTGTATTACCCCCATTCCTGACCCATTCTTGGGCAGCAAGATGCACCAGGCTGTGCATGTCCATCATTTCGCCGTCTTGGCGCCGATACAAGAAAGCATACCCGTATAGCGTTCCGACAGCATGTACGAAACTCTCCTCGCTTCTTATCCGTGGCAGCATTGATTGGGGAACTGCCCGTGGTTCGATCTGAGACAAGAACGACAGGAGCTCCGCAGCTATCTCATCATGCTTCTGGATCTGTTCAAACGAAATAAGCCACGTCATAGCTACGGCATGTCGTGATTCAGAGTACCGCGTGCGATCAGGAAACTCGCGACTCAAAAGACTGATCGCTTCCTTGTCAGCATTATGAAGGAATGAGAGGTACTTTGACACCGGTGTCTTGCTCCTCTTCATGTATGCTGCGGCTTGCGAGATAGCCAGCGGGAGATACGTGAGCCTCCTCAGCAGCTCTGTCATCGCCTCTTCCTCCGCTGAACTGCTTGGGAGTAGCTTCTGAAGGAAAGCCTTTGCCTCAACATCGCTCATCTCCTCAAGCTCCTCAATGTCGTCCGCAATGGCCTGCGCGACATCCATTGCGCGAGTGGTGAACAGGATGCAACCATCCCCATTCTTCGGAAGATATGTGTAGATCCCCCTGGTTCCATCAGCATGGCCACGTCGTCGGCATTATCGACAACTAGCAACCACCGGCCGGATGTACTCGACTCGAGGTAACCCTTCACCACCTGCTTTGTTTCCTCTATTCCAGAGGTCGAGAGTCTTAGCCTTTCGACCATCTCCGTGCACGCCTGCTCAAAGGCAGCCATACTCAGAGCCGAAAGCCAGAACACCGACCAGCTGGTCAGAGTCCTGGCATGGTACGCGATCTGTAGCGCCACCTGTGTCTTGCCGACCCCGCCGAGTCCGACAATTGCTATAGAGCGTGCGCACCCCTCGCCGGATAAGCCATCCTTGAGGCATCTAATAATGTTTTCACGACCAACGAACCGCTTGTTCTCGGGAAAGGGCACGAGGAAATGAGGGGCGCCATCAGCGCGGGCCGGCGGGTGGGGCAGATGGTAATGAATATCGCGCATCCAGCCCTGGTTGATAATGCTCTGGTCTCTGAATTGGTTGTGGCTGACATCGCGCCGCTGGTCTCTCGCATTTTCACACATCTTGGTAGTCGCTCCAGTGCTAAAATCGAGTATGGTATATTCTTTGGGTGAGTGGCCCTATGGCCTTGTTGTTGGCTGGATAAGGCGCAAGGCTGTCCACAGACTTCTTCAGCCCCTCACGTGACGACAAGGCAGCAATGCATCATCCTTGACTTTGCAGGTTTGCGTGATGGCCTTCGGCAGCAATCCGAATCAAGCTGTGTTCACTGTCATCACGTTAACCCTCGTGATGTCTGCCCCACGATCGCCTGCTGACCATAAAAGCTTCCGTTTTGCCATTGTTTGTGCTCTGTCTCGTGAGGCTGATGCTGTTACCTTGATTTTCGATTAGTTTTGGGACGAGGAACACGAGTCTTACAGCCGAGCCGATGGCGACACGAATACATACATCACCGGTCGCATCTGCGTTATACAGAGCCGAGAAAGGACACTTTAGGAAAGAGTAAAAAATTGGATTAGCAAGCGTTCATAACAATTTACTACTAGCATAATCGCAATGTATATCACGCGTTTGAACTCTTATGCGTGTTAGTGTTCGAAATGAAAGGCTCTTCCAGGAGCATTTCGCCATTCATCATCAATAGGCAATTTATTTAATTCCTCTAATCCCACTAAAAATACCAGAAGTTAATCTTAAGATGTCTTAACGGCCTAACGTCAGAGCTCGGTACAATTAACTATCCAGGACATTTTCTCTATATCCATTAGCCCCAGTGCCTGCTTTCGAATCTCGCTCAGATGCATCGCAGTGCCATAAGCCTTGACTAATGCATTGCTTAGATCACTCCATGTCTGTTGTAATTCTAATAATTCGTCTTTGAGCCACTGATTTTGCTTCTCTAGCATTTGAACTGTTTGCATGGATTGATACAAGTTTTGGTTGGTTACCTGGTTAAGTAAATCATCAACATCAAGTGAATCTAAATACACACTAGAAGTAGGTCGGGGAACAGAACTCATAATAAAGTCTAGAGTATAGATAGATCAGTTGAAGTATTGCTACCATGACAAGTTGACAAGTTGAAATTTATATTTAGTAGTATAGATTATACTCAGAGCTACTTGTAGCTCCCTTTATATATGGCTTAATACAATCCTTCAGCCTTGGCTAGTTTGAGTTGCTTTGTGTCTAATGACTGCAATTTAGACCATCGCAGGGACATTCGATGCGATATCAACTCCTGACTCCAAGTCATTTCACCTGGTGTTAGGCATCCGTCCACTTTAGCATCAGGGTGTGGAAGAGTGGTATTGGGTCTAAATCGACATAGCGGTTCAACAAATCCTGTATGCCTACGGCTTTTTCCCATGTTGAGTGCAGCGTAGAGATATGGTAGGATGCATGAAATTATTTTAGGTTACCGTTATTACATATTGTATACATAATATATATAGCCACAGTATACGAGTACCGGCTGTATAGCAGCCGTGATCTGCGTCAGCTTTTCACGAATACCGGTACCAATGCGCTTTCTATACAAGCTAAAAGATCCATAATGTGTCTGCGATCGTGTAAGATTATGCAAGTACTGAACCCACTTCTGGATATAAAATCCAATTCTGGCTCCTGAATATCACTGGGTCGGAACTCAGCGCTCAGATCCACCCGTAACAGCCACTATTAGCTCTTGTAGTCGAGGGCAGTGTAATGGCAGATAGTCTCCACTGCGTTCTGGGAAAGGCGGATGTTTCAATTCAGTGATCTTCATCAGTTGCATTGGGTCGGGAAACATGAAATAAGCCATTACTGGTTGTTATACAATTGGACTATATTTAGCTCCTATCCACGTCTTTATGCACAACGATAGAAAGGGCAATCATACGGCTTGCAATTTTACATCGGTTCTTTACATAGCACCTTGCTTTGTATTATGCCGCCCAATCAACATGGACTTGAAAAGAAGAGGGACAGAAGCAGCGAAAACTTCAAAAAAAGATGGCGCACCTTTGCAAAAAATGGATTCCGTGTTCACAAGTTCTACCATGCCGACGTATATATTCTTCTGCGTCGTAAAGGGCAGATATATGAATTTAAATCTACCGAGCGAGCATGGCCGCTACAACCCGAGGATATCGTATGCTCTATTGGCCTTTGTTTCAAGTGGCTTTGCTAACTATAGGGGCAGGAAAGTTGCTATCCAGTGCCTATTCAGATTACGGCAGCTACTATAGCTTCTCTGGGGGGAAAAAGGCAGTGTAATTCGGACGAAAAGAAATGTATAACTTAGATCATGATAAGCGATATTTGATCTCAGTAGCTTGCACAAAAACAAGAAAAGAAAAAGACAAGGTCTGTAATACTTGTAGTTGTAGAAGCCTATACTTGTTTTCCCATCGAAATTTCTTCACTTGTAGCGGTCTTGAGGATTTTTTCTTCGCTAGCCTTTGCTTTTAACTTTCTTTCCTCCCAATTTTTCAACATCTCTCGACTTAGGTTTTCCTTCGGCTCCAAAGTTGGTGCCCAGAATACTTTGAACTTCTTAACGCCATTATGTAAAACTTCATCGACTACTTCCCCCTCCCACTCGAAATAGAAGAGGGGATTTCCATGAGGGTCGAATTCGGTAAAGGTAGCATCTGGTACGTTCATGCCTAAGGCGGCGTAGTCGTATGTATGACTCAAACTGGGCACGACTGAGTCAGATACAGGTGCCGAGCTCCCCGGGTTAACAAAGCTCATTTTAGGTAAAGACAGAGAAATGGATAAAGGTTGGTACGGCGCCCAAAATACCAAAGCGGGTAGGCACATGCGTTTATAACTGCTCGACGAATGCTTGGTGCACGGTATGCTCCATTTTTCTTGAAGAGCCAGAAAGGGCCCCGTAAGCTTACAACGTGGATATGACCTCCAGACCCCAGAGCCTACCACGACGTACTGCAATTAGTGGGTCACTATCTATTGCAAGTATCACTTGCAGTTCATTACCTCCTTGAGCCAAAGAGCCAGAATCAGCTCTCCGGCTTTTGCAGGACATGCATTGCCACATCCAACATTCCAAGCACGCGTGTACTTGTGTACTTACATGCAGTATGCTGTAGTATATGTATTTTTATGTACTGTATATTGGATATACATATGGAGCAGTCTGAAAATTCACTGCATATCATCTGCATGCAGCATACTAAATCCAGCAGATTCAATCGCAGCCTTCTGAAAAAGGCTCCCTCCAGAAAGAGACCTACGGCAACTTTGCTAGTGAAGAATGTAAAATAATAGCTAAGCTACTACCAGTAACGACTGACAGCATAGTGGCAAGGATAGAAGTCTGAAAAATTGCAATACCTGCAACAGTTGCCAATAGTGTGTAAGGTTGCGTACTCAAACCCCCCTGGCAACCGAAAAATCGAAGGAAATTGTCGGTCTTGCCTCCAACTCGTACGCAAGCGGCCATAAAGATAGCGCTGCTGAGTAGTTTCCAGTGACTAAGGAGAGAGTATGTAATAGCTATCACAAAAACAGCAAAATAATGTTTCGAAAAATGAGAGAAATTGCGTGTCATACGTAGTTTCCAACTGATCAAGTTTACAGGAGTTGACATTTCTTTAATGTCCAAAAGTTCAATGACCAATTCCAGGCTTTTCCGAAGATACGATGAAACTTTCAAAACGCTGATAAAGGTGTTTTCTGACATGTTTGCTGTATAGTGAATCTTTCAGGCTTGACCGGGTATATGTAGACCATTCAAGTAGTAATCGATGTCGTGGTATTTATTTGTCACGAGGTTGACGTGGGAATATCCCGTCGTCCAAAACTAGACTTGCCTAAGACCCATCCCTTCTCCTAGGAACCTTGAACGAAGGACGGGTGCCATAATTGGCTCTTTAGGCTCGACCAGGCCGAGTATATTAAAACGGCTTTTGCGCGTTCCACTTCAGCAGTAGTGCACATGCATAAGTATTTACTTAACAGTACATAGTAAGTATGTAAAATGACTCTTCTGGTTTCTCAATCAGTTCATCTTCAACTTTCAATCCACAGTGCCATTGTTCAATTCTAGGACGAATGCACACGAGCTTGTCGTAGGCAGCCTCCAAACGTCGGAATGTCGGAACTCGATGAGTGCCATGTCTACAAGTTACCTCATACCAGCAACGAAGATGATGTCTTCCCCCGAATTTCTCTGGAAACAATGTTGAACGTCATGCAAGGCAATTACCGAGACAACTACGACCGATCTATTATCGTTGACTGCCGATTCGACTACGAATACAAAGGTGGACACATCGACGGTGCTGTCAACTTTAGCCATGAAGAGTTGCTTATCAGCCATTTATTTTCGGCCCCTGCTGTTGGATGCACATTGTTGATCTTCCATTGCGAGTACTCAAAGTTGAGGGCACCGACTATGGCATATCACATTAGAGCAAAGGATCGCAATGAAAACAGTGGACAATATCCAAAGCTTAGCTTTCCGGAAATGTACATCTTAGATGGAGGGTACAGCGCTTTCTTTACTCAGCACTTGGATAGCTGCATACCTAGAGGTTATGTTGGGATGGATGCTGAAGAGTATACAGCTATACGTGATCTCGAGCTGGCTCGCATCCGGCGTGCCACAAAAGGTCGCTCTTAACACCTATTGGAAGCTTCCGGTGGAGGTTTGAGTCAATCTCGTTGATGATGGACTACGATATTGGCTACTGCTGTACTAGGTATCTAGCCTTAGTATACAAACTACAACCTGCAACTGTATTCTTCTTATTGTATGCTCGATCTGGGAGCTGAAGGTTAAGATCGGGAAGCGTAGTTTATCCAAAGCCCCCGGACTTATTGGCAGGCAGCGTGTGAAAAGGAGTTTCCCCAGCTTCGACACGATAAAAGCCAGTTTCAGCTTCAGCATTTACATTCTATAATGTTTCTTAGCTATGTACATGTTGGGCACCCTCGCAATGTGTGGTACGATTACAAGGCCCGGAAGTTTCCATGTCCATGGAAGCGTAACCAGGAGCCATTTTTGGACCGGTGCCAGAATGAGTCGCAACCCAGAAAATGTGCTACTGGTACTGTTATGTGCAAAAGCAGCTTCCTCCGCGAATTATCTTTGTTTCTTTCGAGAAGCACAAGCGTACCATATGATTGGCCGAAAGAAGCCAAAAGTGGATAAATGGGCCCAATTCACACATTCATTGTTAGTGAAAACGGGAAGCTGCTTTTGCACATAACAGTAAACCTGGGCTTCCCCACTCCCTTCACGACTCTTCGACAGACAAGAGCAGATTCTAAAATCCTTCACATGGCCTCTCAACTGACCCGATCCCGGCAAACTAGAATTGATACAATAAGCTTCTTAGATGGGGCTATACTTAAAGTCAAGCGTTATCGGTACACGAGGCTACCATCAATGTTAAGACAACTCGGACGATAATCCACACCAAAAGCATAGTGACTGGCTGGAGAGCAAAAGGCCGTTTGATATAGCCGGGGGAGTCTAAGCTTGCCATGGCATAAGAAATGCTAGACTAGAACAGATAATTTCTTGAATTGCCGCTATGTACGTGTTGTTAGAAATAGAAACATAACTAGTCTACGGCAACCTCACCCAGCTGCTTTTCACGCCCAATTCTCCAGAGTTGAGATCGATGATTGCGTATCAGGATGATCCGCTCCCAATTTATCCTGTCGGATACGAATACAAGTTTGCATCAAGTTGATAGCCTCCTCTACTCTTCCCATGCCATGTAAGGTGTAGGCTAGATTATTCATGCTCGTCAGCGTCGAGGGATGGTCTACCCCAAGCGTTGCCTTGCGAGTCTCCATCACCTGCACTCCAAGCTTCTCTGCCTCTTCCCATCGGCCCTGGTTCCAAAATGTTGATGCGAGATTGGCCATGCTCGCCAGCGTGGAGGGATTGCTCTCGCCAAACAAATCTGTTCTTAGACGTTTTGCTTCTATGTTCAGCTCTTCTGCATCGCTCCATTTCCCTTCAAAGCTGAAGTAACCAGCCATGCAATGAAGAAGAGATGCTTTTGCCTTAGCTTCTTCTTCCGACTTAAACTCGCATAATCGCAGCACTGACTTTGCATGTGATAGGTAGGCGGCGCATGTCGTCCGAGTCTCATATGTGCCATAGGGATAAAGATGCGATACCACCAAAAGTGCTTCCTTCCCAAACCGACTGACCGTACCACAATTAATAAGCCACTTGCGCGTTACCAGTTGCACAAGGCGATGCATGTCGTAACTTCCGTTGTTATCTTCAGTCACGAAAGAGAAAGCTTTCAGAACTCCCAACGCTTCCGTGAGCTCTATATCGCCTAGAGGTGCTTCACTTTCCTTCTGCTGAGTATAATGCGAAAGAAATTTTGCCGGTATGTCTTGACGATCAAGAAGGCTCATGAAAGACAGGAGATCGCTGGCCAAAGCTTGCTGCTGCTCAATCTGCCGAAACGAGATAATCCATGTTTGTGCCACGGCCCGAGGAGCCTTCGAATCTCGTCCGACAGTCTCAAACTCCTTGCTCAATAGGTCTACCGTATGTTGATCGGTATCGCCTAGTAGTCTAAGGTATTTCGCCACTGTGATAGACCTCTCTTGAATGAAAGCTGCGGCCTGGACAAGCGCCAGTGGTAAATGTTCCAACCGAGCCGATAGTGATAGCAAGTCGGTACTTGCTGCATTGATGCTTTTGGCATGCAGCAGGCGCTCCGACTCATGCTCAGTCAACCGCCCCACTTCGATGATGCGTTGGCCTTTGCTCAATTTGACCCCTAGCTGCTTGTTTCTGGTCGTGACAAGAAGAGCCCCATGAGCACATTCAGGTAAGTAATCTGAGAAGCTGCAGCGAGGGTCTGGCCCAGCTGGGTCTGGCGTAGCCTCTGATGGCGGAGGAAAGAAGAGCTGTATGTCGTCGGCATTATCAAGGACCATGACCCACTGCCCACAGTCTTTTTTCTCCAGCCACTTCTTCACCAAAGATAAAACATCATTCTTTGGATCATCATACCCGGGGATCTTGCATTCCTGGGCAAGTGTCCCATAAGACTGTCGGAACCGCTCTGCATTGCTCGCATGCACCCAGAACACCGACACGTCCTTTCGCACCTCGTACAGCCGGCACACATACGCTAAAGCGATTTGTGTTTTCCTACTATTTATTAGAATAGACAGTGCTGGCATCATCACCATACATACCCAATACCCCCTAGGCCATATAAGGAGACCCTAGCCTGGGTTTTCCCAGTAGGCTGGCTATAGCCTAGGTCATGTTTCAGACCGTCTATAATTGTAGAGCGTCCGACGAAGTCACCATTCTCCGGATATGGGACAATAACTGGATGTCATTAACACTGTTCTAAAGACCCATGTTCTCTACCTACAATGTGAATTTGAACCTCGAATGCGGCGTCCTCCGCTTAAAGCTCGATGGGCGAGTCCACGTAGTCTATCGCGTACTTTATCATACTCGGGATCATGCGGGCTAAACTTGACCATATTCGAATGTGTCCGAGCCACAGCACAGAAATGCTCGGGACCATTTTCCCGGGATCGCCCGTGTGTTGCAGACGCTTTTGTGACCAATATGGCAGGAGGGCCTTTCATCGCCCAACGTCCAGCGCTGTCCTGTACCGATTAGCTCGTAAATATAGCTTAGGGACTCATTTGTACAAACTTGTTGCGCGGTCGGCGATTCCTCTGTCTCATAAAAGCAGACAACTTCCGACTCGCCCTGCCCTCCCAATGCCGACTCGAACTCCCGCTGCTGAATGCTAAGAATCTGCGAGTTGATCCGGCTGAGAGACTCTACAAGAAATCGATTCGGCCCGTCTCCCACCATCGGAATGAGAGATGTAATGTCCATGCCGTCGTGAGGGACGCCGAAGAAGACAATGCCGTACACTGCTTGGAGGAGCCTCTGGTCCTCCTCGTTCTTCGACTTCGATAGTGATATCAAGGTCTGCAATGTGTCAGCGGCAAGAAAGCGCCAGTGCTAGGTCAAAGCACGTTGCTGCACTTACCTGTTTGACGATCAGCCCACCAAGGCTATGGGCAATGAAGATGACTAGCCGCACGATGGGCGAAGAAATCAGTGGAAGCAGGCTATTGTGCAGCATAGTGCCCAGGTCTTCCAGGCTCTGTATATTCTTGCTTCCTGCAACGCCCGACTCGTATCCAAATGTAACTATGCGCGCCATCGGCCGGCCGGTGGAATCTCTGGTGAGATCGTCTGGCAGCGCATCCCGTAACCACATATAATCACCAGCTCGTTGTTTAAATGATCCGAATGCATGGCCGCCGAGGCCTGAGAGTGCAATGATACTGTGCATTGATTATTAGGTTGCCCTTTGCTGGAGACTTGGTCCACTTACTCAACTCGATGGTCGTCCTCGGGCGGTGCGAAAAGTGTCGTCATGCCATGGAAATCGTCATCTAGCTGAAGGTACGCACGCCGCGATGCCTCCTTGTTTGATGACCTTGGTAATGGGATGGACCTTCCAGACTCGGGCATGCGCAGGACGTCTGACGTAACTTGGAAAGAGACTGTGGCGGATTGTATTCCGTTTTGGATCTCCTGAGCAAGGGAAGTAATGGTCGGCATCAAGTCGAAAGTTTCCGTAAGAAATGACGCAAGACGCTTGGTGTCCCAGTCCGCCGGGATGCCTCGGACGCGGAACGTTCGTTCATTGTTTGTATGTTTCCTTCGGGAGGCGGTTGGACGGGAATGTCGCCAAAATAGGCGGCTAGTTGCAGCAAGGCTAATAAGGAAGACAATACTAAGAAGGAGAAGCTGGCTTGTGTGGAGCGCCATGGTTATGCGGGGTTTGTGTGGAGCCGATGGATTAAGAAATGCCTAGCTGCTAGTAAAAGTCGTGATTTGTCTAGGTTAACCCCATGATCCCCTGGTGCAGACGCAAGTCGAGGGAAGCGTACCAAATGAAAAGAGGAGGGACGGGGAAGGATAGAAGAAGAAAAAATGGGACGGCACAAAGCAGAGACGCATCCAGAGGACTCATGGTTGCGTTACATAAGCAGAATCAGGCATCAGCGCCAAAGAGGGGTTATGTTGAAAGCTGAACGTGCGCCAGCCGCCTGCTGTATGTGATGGTTTTGTTGAGCCTCATTCATGTCCGTAACCAATCATGCAACCCAGGCGGCGCTTGGATAGATTAACCGGGGTTCTCACGTGATCACGTTCCAGAGAATGTCAGAAATACACTAACCACACGCTGGTAGCTTCTGCCCTAGCTAGTTTTCGATGATCTTCCAAGGCCTTCCACGGCCGTATATCACGTGAGCACTACTGCGACTTGACCGAGGTCTATTACAGTAGTCAGTACAGCAGGAGCAGGGCTGCATAGAGCGTCTGCGGCACGCAGAGCTGTCCTAGATATTCCTCATTGAATTGGACCAATAGCAGCTGCCAAATCATGGAGTCTCCCCCATAATTGGCGGCAAATCCCGCCCAAGTTCGCGGTAAATTGAGTTACACTAGCAAAGACTGCTAGCCTCCACAAAATATGTTCTTCTGACTGCGTGTGAAGTGCTCTCTCGCGACGAATTCGCTGGACTGCACAAGGGCTGCACCCAACACTAGTAACTCTGGCTCGAGTTCCAAAGCCCTCTTGAAGCATATGTTCGATAATACTGCGATCTGCAGTATCCAAACGCGGCGCCGTGATCGATTTTATAGAAAGGCTGCTTCCGGCTATGACAAGTAGACAGTGGGCGGTGCGTTTGTCCCATACCTGGTCCACACTAGCGGCAGCCAACCTGGGGGCCTTTTTGGCGGCCCGTCCAGCGGCCTATTCTGGCTGTTACAGCGGTACCTGCCAGATACTGGCGCACAGCCAAGAATACTTGAGCCAGGATTTGGACCAACATCTTTATTTAAATTAACTACTGTAATAAACCCGCGACACCCATTTCGATAAAGATGGTACCATTGGCAGTACTTGCGTTGCCTCAAAGCTACAAATGGACCAACCTAGAAAGGGTTGCACATCATGGCACGAACTTTGGAGCAGAGGATGGAAGGGAGATGGTTCACGATCCATCTCACATTCCCCTCCAAGACTGGTCAATGAAAGGCAAATCATATTCTCAACGGTCTACCGTACCTACTCGATACCTTTTTTTCTTCAATAAGCTTGTTACTGTCTATATCAGGAAGTAAGCGTTTGGAACCATTAGCGCTCACCCCTCCGACATTCTACATGAATGTCACCTTCCATGAACCGTCCTTGTCCCTGCCTGAGTAGTGCCGTGAGATCCTTAATAGCATCTGTAAGATCCTGGAAAGTTGCGTTCGATGTAATGCAGCTACAGCAGTTTTTGCACCGATGCTCCATCGACCCTCTTCGCAAGTCTCCGTTGTAAAGCGTAGGCCTCCGTAACATTGTGCGTCCTCGTCGATGTCTTGAACGACTCTGATCATCTCCACTGGACAAAGGTGATCCTGTTACCGGAGTTGGCATATAGCTCTCGTCAGAGGCGATAAAATGCTGAAGGCTGCCGGCACTGTCGCTTTCAACTTCTGTGTCGCTAGCTGATATATGACCTTAGTTTTCTAACCTAAAAAGCAAGGGTGCTTTTGTTACTGTACCTGTTGTGTCAGATGAGCAAGATGTCATTGTGGCGGTTGTACTGGCAATGCGATCAAAACGTTTGCGCTGTTATGCAAAGTAAGGAAGGCGAATGTAGTGTGTCTAGAGCTACTATATAGAGCAATACTCGCCGTCGAGAAAGCGCGATTTTTGGCTCTAAGCAGTGGGCCAAAGTACCAAGCCCAAGAGGTGCCACTTTTGGTCCCCTACAAGTATCTGTCATGATAACCAGGGTCAAAACTGGACCCCATTGTACGAGTATCCCCTCCCCTCTCCCGTCCCGTTCCTTCGTCGTCTTAGGTACCACCCGCGATAGGCCAATTCCTCAGTATGGCTCCTCGGCTAATTTGATCCCAGCATGGCCAGGTCCTGCACATGATCAAAGGAGCCTTCTCTGACAAAGCTATACTGGATGTTGTGCCTTGCACTACCCGATCACTCCGTAAAATACGATCAACGTTCTCACGATTCGGAACAACAACTGTACCTGTGAACCTGACTGGCCCTGATCCTAAGATTGCCACTACAATGGCGGCTGTGCTTTCCCATCGGCTGGCCAAAGAAGCTGAGATGACCGAATGTGAGATGATTGATTACATTCAAGAAGAGTTCGGCGAGGAGGTATTGGCTACTGCGATATCCTGGGCACTCAAGAAGCATAGGACAATATTAAAGGTAATGAGGCATGTAGCACAGCAATAGGTCCCTGATCTGCAACACTTTTATTACTACCGGCTTTAAATGATGGGAAGCCGTTCATATCACTACATATTTATTGATGAGAGCGGCTTCGAGAGACCAGGCATGTTTTGAAAGAAGAGATGAGCTCCAAAGGGGATCGCCCCAGTGCAGGCTTGGTTTGATCGTGAGGCCAGAGTACGGTTGATTGCGGTGTATACACAGAGGGAGCCTCCTCAAAGTCGCTGGATCCCATTGGGGCACACGAACAGGAAATCCCACATACTGTGGCCCGCTGGAACCAGAGGGGGTAGCCACAGGTGTGCTGAAGTCAAGCTCAAAGTCATCATAAAAGTCAAAATATGATATTTATTGAAAGCCAGTGTCTGGCATGACGCCTTTGAGAGCAAAGGCACGAGAAGGCGATAAAGAAGAACACAAGTGGGAGAGGCAGAAAGAGAGGACAGAGAGGGGGGACAGAGAGTGGGCGAACAGGTGGGGGGGGGGGGGGGGGGGTAGAGCAGGGAGACGGAGTATTGGAGGGTGAGGGGTGGGCAGAAGGTAGAGGGCGTGTGATCTGTTGGAGCCATTTTTAGATGTCATCTTTCCTAGCAATTGGAACTGCTCGTGGGGTTGCTCACGACGAAAAAGGAGACCCGGTGGGGTATTTATATTGCTAAAGCTAAAGATCGGGATGACACGCTGTGCACACTAGATGCACTGTCGTGTGGCAGCGGTATAGCGTTTGGTGAACTCCACAGTTAGATCGTCATCCACGGCTTCTGGAAATATGAGCCAGAGTACGGGCTGCTACGTTCTCTAGCCTGCCAATTTCGTGTGATTAACCTAGCAGGGATTATAGGTGAAGAATCCAACTGCCTGCTGCCTGTTCTCGATTTAACCCCTCTGTTACTAGTTTCCCTGAAGATTGCTTCATTGGTATTAAGGATAGATATATTTTGTAAACGTAGGGATGCTGTGACTAAAGCGGGTGATGACTCGAAGTGCGACGTAGGCCTCGGGACCGGCGCGTAGGCGTCTTAGGGTCCAGTTGTTAACATGACATGTGTGTAGAGATGATCATAACCTACATCCTGCAGGGGGCGAAGTGACCCTGAATGTGTTCTTTGGCGTCATTGGCGCCGAATAGGTTGTGTGCGTGCTCATAGTGACTTACAATGCTTACCATGCAGGTCAAATTTGGGTAGCAATGCCAGAGTATTTAAAGTTGTCCGTAAAAGCTAAATTCGGCTACCACTAATTACTGGTACTCCCAAGTCCCCACCTCCGAACCAGGCATCCAATTCGAGACATACCGCACTGCATCATGGCGAGCTACGTAGGGGTGCCAAATAGTTGGCCAAGGATCTTTGAAAAGGTAACGATGTGCGTTGATCAGTCTAGGATGTACATCCGCTTGCAGGTGCCCCAACGAAAATAGTTAAAGTGTCTGCGGCTCCAGAAGAGAGTGTACCAGAAGCGTCCTCGTGATCCGGGTTGACGTCATCGTAGGCGTAAGTATAGCCCTTCCCATCAATTTCATACTTGTGTACCAGACGGCTATAGTGATTCGTTGGATTTGCCCGATAGTACTGGGAAGAATCTACGCTAGGTTGTATATTCCCATATTCTAGGAGGAGAGTAGATCGCACAAAAGCAGAACATAGCCGTGGGATAACAGCAGTGTGTATGATGTTATCGCCATCCATCTTGCCAAACGGACCACTATCACATCCCCAGATGTCCAGGGCCGTAGGCTTTTCGTAGTCACGATTATCGCCATCACAGGTAAGGAGATTTCCAGTAACTCGGCATGTGATATTGCCAGCCTCTGTTTGTGTATTGATAATTAGGGGTGTGGTGGCATAGTATTCCCAGACCCGGTCGATGTACCGACTCCAGTAGTGCTCAAAATCGGTGGGGTTGACCATGCTGTACTGGCTTGGAGAAAGAACACGGATAGGCCTTCCGAGCTGATTTATAACGCAAAGATTGCTCCAGGGAAAGCTGTCGGTATTGGTCTGGATGGCAAGCTCCCTACATATGTCTGCAATGGCAGCTGGGCGCAAGCCACATGTGATCTGTGTCTGACTGCCATCGAGAACAGAGAGCTGCATGCCTAATACCATTCCAACGAAGTCAACGAAGCTGAGGTTAGCATATAGCGTTAAATCAGCGGTGTATGTCAGTTCGACAAATCCCCAGCTCAAGTCAAAACTCAAATCGTTGGGGTCAGTTGCCGAGGGATGTATCAGGCCATTTCCGTTAGGTGTATTAACGACATAAAAGTTGAGTTTGCCCTCGCAAAAGTATATTCGGGCTGAGGTGATAGATCGAGGCAGTTTTACTTCTATGGACTCTTCCTTCTGAGGCAGTAAGATAGCAACACGTTCAGATACTGAGACAGGCATATGCGAGCCTCCAGAACTGGGGTAGATAAGGGTCCCATCAGCAGCAACAAAGACAACTGCGTTGTCGGAGTCTAGTCCAGTCAAATAAGCATTAACTTGGCCACCTTCGAAGTTGTTCACAAATTGTACAGATAGTGGTTTCGATGTGGCATCTTCTCCCTGTCGAACCGCCTCTGAAGGGAATAAGTAAGAGTCCTTTATGATATCTTCCTCTAAAGTAAAGTTCTGAATACCTCTAGGGCGCGCAATCGTGATATTACTGATGTTATTAACTTGGCTACCGTTAGCAATATTTGAGAGTGCCATTTGTATTGCGTAAAAAGCCCAGGAAGATACAGTAGACACTCTAGGGTGCATTGGACAAGACTAGGAAAGAGAGCCAGGTGAATGACTGGTTAGCTTGCTCTAGTCTTTTGTCTGTATAGGAGCAAAATATGGCTTTACACAAAATAGATACACAATAGCTTTCTTATGAGTACAGTACTCTTCACATATACATATGTACATATATACACATTAATTGTATTTTTATGGATTAATTTATACACGGAAGAAATATTGGATGGGTACTTAATCCAGTATTGGAGGGTTATACTGACCTATTAAGAACCGAACAGAGCATTGTTCTTTTGGATGAACTAAATGCAGATTCTAATTGGATATGTTACCGGTAATTAGAAGCTATATCCTAAGCAAGCAATATGAATTCAATGCGAAGTACAATGACATGATTCTTGAAAATGCTAAGGAGGTCTCTTATCTACACTCCTTGGGGGCAAAGGCTTGTACATGGCTGTTGCTCGCAGGCTATCTGACATTTCCATCGACATTTGCGTCCCTACAAGATTCCCAATTCTTGCATGAAAGTGGGAAAGCTGGAAACTATATTGCTTCTGCGGTTGAGAATGTCCCGCTGCTCTATGTTGCTTCTTTCTGTTGCGCCTTTGCTGCTATTGGTCTCATCTATCTCTGGGTTAGATGGAGGCATAACTATGTCTTCTTGATGGATCGAATATTTGAGTAAGTGTCCTGCCATGGTCAAGATCAGAATGTCTAATTTCCCGACCAGGCCTGTTGTAATCTACTCCTTTATGGGCTTATTGTCAACATTACAGAACGTATATGCAGTTCATAAAGGAGAATGGTCTATAACGGCTACCATTACTGGCTCTATTGTCTGTGCATGGTTTGCCTTCTTTATAATTATTTTCTCAGTCTACAGATTTTGGTTACTGCAAATATTGTAAAATTGCACCCAGTTTATAGATATAGTAATGAACAGAGCTATGTAGTAGGAGTTAGAAGAAGCAGTCGACCGACTATATAGTAGTAGCCCTTGAGCGTTACCCAGTCTAATTGAGTGTATAAAGATATGGGTTTTCCCGATTGTATGTCCTAGTAGAATGCAGACCAGCAATACCGAGGAGGCTTACTTAATAATAAAGATAACCTTGAAGTCACTGGTCTGTATGCCATTGACGAACAAGAACAGGAAATCCCATACAATCATAAGGATATTGTTAAATCAATAAACAAAGTTTGGCAAGAAAATATGTGCTTATAGGTGATAGTGAAATTAAGCTTTCCTAACTATCTGTCATAACTAGTTGGAAACTTCGCTGAACATATCAAGGTTTTCGATGGAAGATGGCTTCCAGTGACTCTGTCAACGCTGCCGCTGGATGGCTTTCGGCAGATGACTTGATCAAAGTTGGAGAGAGGGGGGTATAAAGATAGTAGTGCAATAGGGCGGTCTGTTTTTCGTTTGTAGCACCGTGATTTCAATCTTATCAGCCCGGGCTGATAGTTGGTCAATATCAACCTGAACCATACCCGAGTAAATCTCTGTAGATCGTAGCGCTCGAGATTCAATCCATAATTCGAGGGCAGTGATGTTGTTACTTAGGTGCTCTACCTTGTGCATCTGGCTTGCTTCAAAGGTCTTTATCAAAGCTCGGCCAAGCGGTAGAAGAAGTAATCGTTCATTTAGAAAAATTTCCCATGCAATATCAAACATTGCCACTGCGTCCTCCCTTGGTATAATTTCGCGACGGATCAGTACCCATAGTTGGCGGTATACCTGCCCAAAATTTGGGTCAAGATAGCATCCATCCAAGATACTTCCTCCACTATTGGCCTGTGTATGGCATGCTCGTATGAATATTGTGGATAAAATCCTTCTGCTAGATCTGATAAATATATTTCGGAAATCTGAATAAGTCTCAATAAAGGATAGTAGAGATGATATGTCAGATATATTGATCATTATTTCGAACTTTAGTTCAGGGGGAAGTGCATGTAAAGGAGACAGGCCGATTTGTTCATTGTCTGCGCTGCTCTGGGATATAATAGACTCATGCATTTCCGTTATTATGAGCAAGGACTGACTGAAGACCGATGTAGAGCATAGAATTTAGATCTACCAGCCCAATGTATTTAAAAGGAAACTCTTGCTAATTCCCTACCTAGTCCTAGGACAAATATGAGCTAGCTCTACAGTCGTTTATTGCTTTTTAGCTTTCCGCATGTCCCAGGACAAAATATGAGCTAGCTCTAAAGTTGTGGAAGCAGAAACTTAGAGCTAACTCAAATATAGCCCCTAGGACAGCTCGAGCGAGTCCTAGAACGAGAGCTGGTTCTGGGACAAGAGCCGGTTCTGGGACGAGAGCTGGTTCTGGGACAAGAGCCGGTTCTGGGACGAGAGTGGGTTCTGGGACGAGAGCTGGTTCTGGGACAAGAGCCAGTTCTGGGACGAAAGCCGGTTCTGGGACAAGAGCGAGTCCTAGAACGAGAGCTGGTTCTGGGACAATAGTGGGTTCTAGGACGAGAGCTGGTTCTGGGACAAGAGCTGGTTCTGGGACAAGAGCTGGTTCTAGGACAAAATATGAGCTAGCTCTAAAGTTGCGGAAGCAGAAATTTAGAGCTAGCTCAAATATAGCCCCTAGGACAGCCCGAGCGAGTCCTAGAACGAGAGTGGGTTCTGGGACAAGAGCCAGTTCTGGGACAAAATATGAGCTAGCTCTAAGTTTCTGCACTCATGACTTTAGAGCTAGCTCATATTTCGTCCTAGAACCACTCTTGTCCCAGAACCCACTCTCGTCCTAGAACCCACTCTTGTCCCAGAACCGGCTTTCGTCCCAGAACCGGCTCTTGTCCCAGAACCAGCTCTCGTCCTAGAACCGGCTCTTGTCCCAGAACCAGCTCTCGTCCTAGAACCCACTATTGTCCCAGAACCAGCTCTCGTTCTAGGACTCGCTCTTGTCCCAGAACCGGCTTTCGTCCCAGAACTGGCTCTTGTCCCAGAACCAGCTCTTGTCCCAGAACCAGCTCTCGTCCTAGAACCGGCTCTTGTCCCAGAACCAGCTCTCGTCCTAGAACCCACTCTTGTCCCAGAACCAGCTCTCGTTCTAGGACTCGCTCGAGCTGTCCTAGGGGCTATATTTGAGCTAGCTCTTAAGTTTCTGCATTTATCATCCCACAACTTTAGAGCTAGCTCTAATCTTTAAGCCCACTATCCTAGGTACTATTTTTGGTTCTAGGAACTTAGAGCTAGCTCGGTTGCATCCTAGGACCTGAGGATCAAGGATCATGCCATGGCACATCTGTGACAGACTATCTATTACAGCTATTACAGTGCACACCTACAGATGAACAACTTTCTCAAGTAGCCAATCCTAAAGCTTCTATATGTACCCTTGCGATGGACTCTCGATATTTCCGCCTTATTTATAATCGTAAAATGGCTCGAGTCTGGGTGTTGCAATTAACGCGTATCCTAAACCTGGTTGCTTATGCTGCCAGCAGGCTGCCATCATACTATTTTGGGCATATGGAGGACGATTTGTTTTATTACTTCTGTAGGCTTGTAAATTGATTTTTTCCTATGATAGAAAGCGCTTCAACTGATACATCCTGCACATCGAGACCGAAAACTAGACTGCATGCCTCATTGACTTGAGGTTTCTTGAGCCATAGCATGCACGTAGACAGATCATCTCCAGCTTACTTCCCATTGCCCTAGGAAACCGAATAGACGTTCATGTTTCTTTTCAGATGCAATACAGCTTCTTCGAGACGTGAATTAACGTCCAGGTCATCATTCGGCAACAATATTATGGCATATAGCCCTGATGAGCACGCCGAATCGAATACTGTGCCTGGGGTCATCAGAGGTTCGCGCTCCGTTGAATATGGTATAAAGCCGTCGTTCTTATACTGCTCTGCCGTAATTTCCACGGCTGAACGGTCAACGGCTACTCTGCGGTCGATCTGCAAGCTACCTTGTCTGAAGGTATAGAACGATATTGTGGCAGGATGAGGCTCGGGAAGTTGGGCTTCGGGATATTGGCTGGTTATATGCCTAGCCTCGCGCCTTTCCTCTGTCGCCATGATCTCAGTTGCAGCTGCATTTTGCATGTGTGTATCTCCTGCATCCTCAGAACTGCCTTTCCGTGATGCCGCTTTCATGTCCGTTAGCATAGATGGAGTGAGGTCGAACTGCTTTATGTTTCTGCCAAAGAATGCAAAGTACATTGCCCTTAGCACGAAGAAAGAAGTGAATTCCTCTGTCTGTGCATGAAGGTTATGTATGAACAGCAATTCCCTGTCTTTTTCGTATGTATTATCATAGGGGATGCCGCTGCGTCTCCTAGGGTTTGGAGTGCTGCAAAAGGAGTGGGTATGGTTCTGCCGCGGGACACATATATTTTCACTATTTGACTGCTCACTGCCTGGCGCCACGAAGCCAAGACGATTGGCGAGGCCAGAAAAGTCGTTCAGGACGTCAAATTCTGCTTCTTGGAGCTCACATTTCGCCAGGAGTTGTTTACCATCGCTTTGTCGAGGCCATGCCATTGATTTCCAATTCCTCATGACATACAGCCATAGCTGGCGTTGCGCCAGATCAAAGCGAGCATCAGCAGGAACGGATAATTCATAGAAAACTCCGCTTGATACCTCGACTACCATGTTGCCATCACCTTCAGTCGCTGAAAACGAGCCTTTCAAGATGGATTCTATAGTAGGAGGCGGCTCCCTGTCGTAGGGTTTTTTGCCTGGCGGGCGCCTCCTCTTTGGAAATTTGATAACGTGGCGAATGCTAGGCGCGATGGTGTCGATAAAATGCAAATCGTTTAGGAGTGTAAACAGACTCAGAACGGGATGATCGATCAAGAGCAGCGAATTCCACAATTCCTCCCGTTGCGCTTGGGTGAGAGCGGTGAATATCTGGCCTGCCTGTAATTTCTTAAAGATTTCTATTTTATCGTTCTGGCAGTATTTCGGGCATTTCCCCTCTATTGCAGTGACAGAAATAGAATCTGTTTGGGTTCTTGCTTCCTCCTGCGGTATGAGTTTGGTCCAGTCCGCTGATACCTGGGAGTTATAATGAATAACCTGCTGTGGAAAGTCAGTACCATATTCGTTGTGGACAGTTTATCTCTACCTCGGCATATCTTGAGTATTTATGCCATTGGCTGACGCTCCAGCCACTCCGTAGACCTTTTATCGTGAGCAGTTCGTCGAATGACTTAGCAAGTGCTTCGTGGCCAAGAAGCGCATTCACACATCGGAGAGCATGTTTGGATGAAAGCTGAGATATATACTGGCTTTCAGAATGTCGATCCTTCTTTAAGCGGGATTCTCGTATCTTGCAATAAATTTCTACATCCGAGGTGGACTCCAATTTCCTCTTGCTCATCGTAAATGAATATGTAGTTACAGGTACCGATACGCAGAACCTCAGACTTCTTATCCCCATGTAATATCCTGGTGACATGCGCAAAAAGTGGCGGCAGCCGCTAACGGCCACAGAGTCAGTATTTAAGCCACCACCTCGAACGCTTCTCATTAGCCTACAAATATATGTATCCACATCGCCAATCTGAGCGTTTGTACATGGAGCAGTCATGGATAAGACGGGTCGTCCAACCACTCAAATTTTCTTTAGCGGGGTACGTCCAAGCAGGGTTCGCACTAAAAGCCCAAAACCCGAAAGGTTCAGGGACTCTGGATCGACAGGCTCCAAGCGTCTGAAACCCGTGATAGACGAAGCGCTCCAGCAGGCAAAGGTAGAAAGTGGTACTTTCAAGAAGCATACCAATAACAAGCTGCGCCGAAAGGATCACATAACGGACTTGGCCAATCGCGAGGAGCTTAACCCGGATGCAACCCTGTTCATCGATGGTAGCAACAAGAAACCTGTTACTATTTTCGCGGCCAACCCCGGTGATCCATGGAAGCATTATGAGTGGATATTGACGTACCATGATCTTGGGGGTGATGTGGACCTGGCGCTTGTGAGAGCAAAGCCAGACGTATTGGTCAACATCAGGGTATTCACAACTCAAGAGGCGGAGCAAACACTCTCCCGCATACAGCAACTTCCACGCGATTTGTTTGTTGAGGCATATGATGCTTACGTTACAGAGGAATCTCTCTACGTGATATTTGAGGATATGCATATCAACCTCTCCCGCATGATAAAGAGCACGGATTACCCTACGCCACATCAAGTCGGAGCTATTATTGGCCAGGTGAGCTATCTTAGGAATTTAGTCTACCTACTTCTCAGCTTACTGTTTAGATAATTGAAGGTATTGCCTATCTAGAAAATGAAGGAATGGAACACATTCATTTAGACTCGAGCTCTGTGCTGCTTACAGCTATGGGCGTAGTCAAAATAGGTACGTATTGGCGGACAATGAGCAGCTAAAATTGACTTTGCTGTTTAGGGTATCAAGAATCCTGTAAGAACGCGACTCCAGGAAGCAAGTCCCGAGCTGTAGGCAAAATCAGGGATATACTCATGGAGTTGATCAATAAAGACAAAACGGCCACCGGCACACAGCAACCAGAATGGCTCTCTTGCTCGGAGGGCATCGACTTCCTTGCTGCAACTGTTACGGCTACATCAGCCAATGAGCTTTTGAAGGTGCAACGCAATTCATCTCTCAGACAGCTCTGTGGGCTAACAATGGTCAGCATCCATTTCTGGCTTCGTATGGGCGTCAAGGAGACTCTTGGCATCATTCCTGCCTTCGGAGACTTATTTATAGAGCAGCTGCACAGTTTCGCAGGAGCTGCCAATATTCAAAACGGGCCTCGGAAAATATTGACAAAACATAATGCGCTATTTAAGGCTCCCAAGGTTATATTTAGCCCCAATAGCTTAGAAGTCCTCGCAGAAATGACCTTATATTTTGAGTTCCATACCTGCTTGATTGCTTTCCGCCTTGTCATGTAGGATTCTAGAAGAATCCATCAGTTACATGACATTCATAACTGTGGATAGCAGTCGTCTGTACGCGCTCGCATTTAGCGGTCTTTTTATCATTTTGTTTGTCGTAGCCTTGTTCCATCCATTATTCTTACGTTTCTCGAAGCCTGTTGCGGTCTTCATCAACAGGGCTCTTTTCTATACACCACTTCTTCATCGACATAGGTTCTTCGGTCCCTGGACAACAGCTGAGTTCGTGGTTCAATCCGGCTACGTTATCGCAAATCTTCTATTAATTTCATTTAATGCATCCTCCGTCACCATGGCCTCGCTTTGTGCAGGGAGACTGGCATTGTTTAACATGATACCCCTATTCCTGAGTCCCGATTTGGCCTTCCTCGCCGACAGTCTCGGGCTGCCTCTCAGGGTTTTTCGAAAGGTGCACTGCTCGTCAGGGGTCATGACGATGATGATGACTCTCGTACATGTTTGCCTAATGGCATTCCTGAAAAGAGCGCAGGATCTCTACACGTTATTGGCAGGTGCATTTTTACCCAATCGCCTAACCTATTTTACTCATTTATGTAGGGTGGACTTGCGATATTGCTCGCGGTAGTGCTATCGGCTCAGTTTCTCCGGAAGATGCTCTACGAAGCCTTTCTTCGAATTCATCAAGCACTAGCAATCCTTGCTGCTTCTTTGATATGTCGGCACTTACTGACTATTCCTGATTTCCCCCGGCTATATCTCTATGTCTACGCAAGTGTGACTAGTTGTCTAAACATTTCCTATCTAGCACTCATACTATATCGAAACGTCTCCGTGGGGAAACCTTTTCCCCGCGCCTACCTCTTGAGCCATGGAGGAAGCACTAGAATTATCGTGGACTTGCCACGAGCACTCCAAATCGACGCTGGGCAGTACATCAATTTATGGATTTGGGCTCCAGAAATGAGCTTCTGGGCATGTATGCAAAGTCACCCTTTTACAGTAGCGTCTTGGTCGCCTGTCCGCCAGGCCACGCTGGAGCTCTTTGTCAAGTCTCGCAGAGGCCTGACTTCAAAGATGCCTCGCATCAGTGGTTTGGAGTGCTTAGCCTTCTTTAGCGGTCCACACGGAGCTCGAATCAATGTATCGGAATATAAATCGGCAATTATGGTAGCAAGCGACTACGGTATTGTTGCAATGTTACCGTTTCTTCAAAAGTTTGTCCATGGCTATAAGTTTTTCACTGGACGCATTTGTCGGATTCATATAATTTGGCATGTAACGAAGTCAAGTGGGCTACCGGCCATAGAAGATATCCTCAATCAGTACCTGAGCGATGCCGAGCTGAGAAGCGTATGTCTACCTGGTTCTTAGAACTCTGTCTCACATCCTCCCTAGGTTCTACAACTCTCGGTGTTTAACGAGAGCGACACAAAGATAGAAGGGTTTGGGTCCCATGGGCGCCTGAGTGTCCTCGCTGGAGAGCCAAGAATCTCAGAAATCCTCCTGGAGGAGAAGAATGGGGATTTTGCCGCGCAGTTCGACCCAGATGGGAGTTCCCAAAACGAAGGGCCGAGCCCTAAGGAACAAATCCAGCAGGTGCACAAATTTAGAGCAAACCCTGGTAAGCTTATTGTGCTCGGTAACGCAATCCCAGCCCCGGAATTTCTCTCCGAGCTAATTTACCATAGTGTCTGGTACTGGCGAACTCCGTGACAGAGTGAGGAAGGAAGTCCGAAAGCATTTATTTGAGAATATGGTATTGAGGGAATTAGATTACCAAATAGAGTAACTGCGTGATCATGCAGTTGTGTCATATAGTAACTACAATTAATAATCCTTGCCTGATTTTGCTTGCACCTCTCCTGCACATCGTCCCTAAACCATCACTGTAGCGGCGTATTATGACACAGGAATTATAGTTTCTTGATGCTACATGAAACACGGGTACACTGAACGCGACTAACAAGGCAAACGGCACCAGCATAGAATAACAGGCACCTAGGACTTAGCCATGCGATGTTAGTTATAAGACGCAACTCCTCTTCTCCGTGCACTATATATTTTAAAAAGTGTCTCCATGTTGAGGTTCATTTCCAAACGACATATCTGTAATAGATTCTGGCGAGGGTGCCCGTGCCCTTGAGATGTGAATCATTTTTGGTTTACCTATTCGACGGTACTGGATGGTTTGAACACGAGAATATTCAATGGATTGCAAAACGGGCGGCCCTCCCTCCCCTCCTAGATTCTGATCAGTGCGTCGCATGTAATTCCAAAGAAAGCACATTCCAACTGGACATAAAAGCACACTATCTACGTCGGTAAGTACATGTATATGTAGGTATGTGTATTTCTACCCCGTCGGTGGATCCTTTTCCTTCCGACCTCATTTTCGGCGCTGAAGCTGACTAGAAATAAGATCTAGAAGGTGGAATTGGCTGTGGTTTCATTTGTGGAGAGAATGTGTCGCAACAGCCAAAACTGGATCAGAGAATATAAGTATGTATGTATACGACCTGTTCTCCAATGACATAGATGAACATAGGTAGCATGTAAACAGATGCTTCACTGAGATGAGGACGCTTGTGATAATAATTCTTCTTAGCTTATCCTATGCACAAGAGCTCTGTAATCAGTTCGGCTACTATACAGATTACGGCTACGAGTTCAATAACAATGCTTGGGGCTTATGCTCTGGCCATGGATCCCAGTGCACCTACATCGATGGCTCTGATTACAGCGGTGTAGCCTGGCACAGCACTTGGTCTTGGTCTGACGGCCAGAGCAATGTTAAAGCATTCCCCTACTCTGGCCGCCAGCTTCCCATTAAGCAAATCGTGAACCAAATCTACAGCTTACCAAGTACAGCTTTATGGTCCTATGCCGGGACTGATATCCGTGCTAATGTCGCGTACGATTTATTCACCTCGTCTAACATGGATCGTCCCACAAGCAGTGGTGACTACGAGCTGATGATCTGGTACGCTAACTCCCTCCACAGGAAACTGTCCCTAGGGTATATCTCTAATGCTTAGCTCCAGGTTAGGAAGGATTGGGACCATTTGGCCAATTGGTCAATCTGTTGGTTCTGTTACGGTGGAGGACATGCAATGGGACCTATGGGTTGGTTATAATGGCGATATGAAAGTATTCACCTTTGTTGCCCCTGAACAGCGGCACCACTATAGTGGAGATATTCTGCGGTACTTTGACTTCATCTCCGATACACAAGACTTTCCAGCTGAAAGCCAGTATCTACTCAGTAAGTCAAACCCATCCATTGCCTATTACTGAGTTAAATCTAAGCCTCTATATCAGCCTTTCAATTTGGAAGCGAATGCTTCACCGGCGACGGAGCGCTCTTTACCTGCCACAACTTCTGGGCTGAAGCTCACTAAAGTTTTCTATGGAATTATAACATTTATTTCAGATGCTAGGAGCTGTAGAAAGCCATTATAGCTAGATCATTCTGAGTCACTGTTTAGAACGTCGAATTGGAAAAGATCAGGAGCCAAAAGGTGAACTATGGCTAATACACTTAGAGTTACATACATAATCAAGCAAATTTGGTGCCAGTGAGATTGTAGCGCTATGCATATCACCCATGTGTATATACCGTGCAAAGTGTATAAACTGGCTGTAGAGTCGGAGCTTTCGCAGGTGAGGGCCTTAGAGACGTAGGAGTATATCAGTTAGCAGCACTCTAGATAATTCCCCCGCATAGCCGAAGTAAGTCATTCTGCAAGTTGAAATAGCCTTGAAGATACATATTGAGTGATGCTAGCCGGGGAGGCGTATCTATGCTATATTCATTGTGCTTAGACTAAACCATAGAATGCATTTCTTAGAATAACAGGCTTAATAGCAAAGGGCTGCAGCATTGTTTCAGCAACATCACTATCAGTGAGCGAATAAAACTCGTGAATGGTTGGTTCACGAAGAACTGCATTTGTGAATCGAGATTGGAGAACCAGCGAATTATATGGCCTTTGACGTATTGTTGGCTTGCTCGTCGTGGGCCTATAGCAAAAGGCAATATGTAATGGTATCCTTCTTTGAAGAGCTATTTCACTATTGACTGATGTTGCAGCAGCCATGAAGCCGGCGGCTGATGGAAACGGCTGATAATGACTTAATATATGCCAACCATCGGACACATCAATATCGTAAGTATTTCTAGACTCTCTTTTTAAGGGTACTTATGTATGTACTATATGTGCTGCAGATCGTCTGTTTAATGAACCATGGATTATCTGGGGGCTCTGTCTAAAGGCTAGGTACTGTAAAGCTGACGGAAGTAATTAGAGTAATGGTTCTTGCTGGCATAGATAGGTGCATATGTACGTACTTCCAAGAGCCACAATAGAGAAAATGAGTGTAGAAGCGCTGCAAACCTACAATTCTAGTCACAGCGCTATAATCGGCTCCAACTAGAAGCTATATTGCCATCCCTGTCCATGTTATCTATACTAAGCTATGAATTGAAGATCCTACCTACATCGTTACCAGTAGATGCATATCTAGGTATTATAAATATTAGGATAGCAGACGGTTATACATATTATAGGTATATTAATTCAAACATTCTTATTCTTGCAATGGAAAGCTTTTTTATATATCGCAGCATGGATGATATCTATGCTGATACGTTGTATAACCCAAGCTTGAATATCACTAGCAACAAGCCAACCTTGTCCAAGCAACAGTCACAGACTGTTTTCAATAACCCAACTTTTACGCAAAGAATCCGAGAGGCACAGCGTCACGCGCTGCTTGCGCGCACACGCTTTTACGCACAGAAGAGAAGCCCTTTTAAAATAGAGAGTCCGTTCCTGGAGACAACTAGGCGGGCTGAATGCCCAAGAACTGTGTGCCCGAATGTTTTGAACGTAAAACCAACACCCGTCGGTTGGTAATTGGTTAACTACATAGACAAATTGCAGTTAGGATAACGCCGTGTTCATTTTGATATAAAGGCTTTTGTAATTAACGCCACTAGGTATAACCAGCATCCTACATGTATGTCCCTACAATATTCTAGACAACAAAATGACCATTGGGCTAGGAGGGTTAGTGGAGAACAGTTAGAGCTCATGCTTAAATGGATTCATATGTACTACCGGGCCTCAGTGGGAGGCAAGGGTACTATAAGCTAGTTATGGCGTTTACGGTCGGAAATGACTACTGACGCATTGACCACACCTTATTTTGACAACACCATCCACGCCAGGGTGTGGTGAGGCATGTACCCTGCAGCCATAATGACCCCACTATGTTGACTTGAGAGCAAGAACTGCGTCACCCTACATACGTAGTAGTCACGGAATTTATCCAAGATGCCTAGGCGCCCCTAATATGCAGGCTTCTACACCTAGCGTGGAGAGTATTATTAAGAATCAGATCCAGTGGGTGCCAAAGGGGTCTATTAAGACCGTACCCAAAGGCGTTCATTCCGACAGCTAGCCAATATCTAGACCTAGCAAAATACAGCAGGCATGAAATTTATACTTGGTTCCAAGGGAAGGCAATAACTCCGCTAATGATTCTGGCCATGACTCTAGACAATCTCCCTTTTTGTCTTATACCTCATTTGAAACAGATCTAGAAACCAGCTTTAGAGTAACTTATTGCCGGTGATACTGCCGCTACAGGTGGTCATGTTACTAGCAATGCTGCCGCGACTCCCAGAGTCGGCAAGCGTGTGTCTAGGTTCTGCCGCTTCCGTATCACTTTCGAGGCAACATGTACCCGCTTCTTGGAGCTTTGCGCCAGCCTCAAACATGACGTGGGAGAATGCACCACGCCTGGCGCCGACTAAAGACATCAACCCACCCAAACCACCGTATTATCGTATTATCGTGATTCTGACTTTCAGTTTCCGTCCCCGTTAGATGTTGCCATCTTGTCCTTAATAGCATCCAGCACAAATGCCTCCTCGACATGCAATGGAACACGCGGAGCCAGCGTTTGAGGACCTTGTCTCCTAAAGCCGGCTACACATCACATCAGCTTCATCAGCACTTTGGTAATTGGCCATTGCCTCATGCTGCAATCACCTCTAAAGATAACCCAACTCCTATCATGGTGTACAGGATTATGCCGATGTGGATTTAGTGCCGTGGCCACGTTAGCATAAGGGGACGGGAATGAAAGCGGACGACATCAGGCAGGAGCTGGAAAGGGAGTCTGGCAGGGCTATCCTCCCTGAACCCTCCTTGATCATGACAGTGTCGGCTAGGTTGAGGGCTAGAGCCATCCGCCTGCTCCACCGATTCTGTGAGCATGACCAAGGACTGTGCCGTCTGTATCTATTGGCGCTTCTTCTCCAAGCCAGCAGAGTCTCCGGCGGCTCTGAGGCCCCATCACCGTACGAGCATTGTCGCAAATCTTAACGTAACCCTCATTTTTGTCTACGGTCATGCATTCAGTGGTTATTCGCAGACAGTTTCGTTACACCATAAGAGAGACTATAAACACTAACACTGCAGAGTGTCCTTTTGCCTCGTAATCTTTCTACATAAACGTTAAACTCCATACCTAGTCTCGAATTTCAACATAGCCCTTTTTTTCAATCTACCTTCTAATTCTTTCAGAGGCACCCACACCTTACTTCCATTCTTCAGTATGACTTTCACCATCTTTTCGCGGTAGCTCAGCTTTACCTTCAATATCGCCTTGATAGAATCCTTCCCACTTCTCTTTTCCGTGATAGTACGCTTGTTCCTTTCATCGTCCTCTAGAATGATGAGCACAGAAACAGCCTTGGTGGCCATGACTATTTCTGCTCGGCATATAGGACATAGGACTTTTCGTGGAATGTAAAACTCGGTGCTGTTGCTCTTTTGGCGTATACTAAGGTTCTCCAAACAACGATCGCAGAATGTGTGCCCGATCTTTCTTTCATCATCCTTAGTGGAACAAAGGGTATAGAGGAAGGTAGATCCTCCAAAACAAATCGGACAGTTGCCGTCCCAGCCGTACTGCAGAACGAGTTCATGCCTGCTGACATTGCTGGCGCATTTGCTACAGAGATGCTGCAATAGAGTTAGCAAATATATTTTGGAACACAACAAGACTTACCAGTCCAGAGTTGGACCTGCGAAATATTGCAGCAGTGCCGCCAAGGCTCTCTAAACAGTTGCTGCATTGATTCCGAATGCGGACAGAAGACATAATAGAGGCGTGGAGAGTTGCGAGAAGGAGAGATTCTCAATGACTCTGATTCGGTGGGACTTCGCAATTAATGGAGGCAGGTGGTTGATAGTGAGTCAGAGAACCAGCGACGACCTTTATATAGGTGAATCGGGCCCTTCCAGGCCGGATAGGGTTATGCAGTCACATGCCCATCTCCAATATTCTCTCTATTTTTAGGTTCTCTCGCGTCTAGCAAATCTCTTCTACTAGCGGCCCTTTTCCTCTTTCCGGGTATTACTCGTATCACGGCCGAGCCTAGCACTTGGCTCGGTATCCTGTCTTCTTCCGTAGGTTGATCTCCTTTCCAAACCCCCAATCTCCTGTGCCTGCGAACTGTCCTGTTCAGCCACTACGTCTAATCGCCTGTTATCTCATTGGACTTGCCATAAATCACCGCAACAGCAGCGGCAACCACGAAAATGATTCTAGGAAGGTATGATGAAACAATCACCCACCATATCCATTATTTTAATTGTACGGACATGTTAACCTGCCCCTCCGTCGACACATTCCAGAATCAACACGCGGGGTGTGGATAGGGGAAGGGTTTTGAATTGCAGGGACACTTTTGTGGGCCAGTAATCCTGCTGGCCGAGTTTCGAGGTGACAGTTTCCACTTCGCAGGTGGGTTTTCAGAACAGGCTACCAGCATGAGGGACTTTGTGAATGACGGATACTCCCGAAACTGTCCATTCGTCACAAGGAAGCATATCATGTACTGTGGAGAGATGGCACGGATGCCCCTTTGTTAAACATCCTGTGTGCCGGTCCCCACACTCAGGGGTAGGTCACTGCCAACATATCGGTTCAGCCCTGCTCAGCTGCCTCGCTACGTCCCCTTCACTCATCCAGCGGCGAGAGCACTGGTGCCTTAGTATGGCCACGTCATCACAAGCGGAGGGAATGAGGCATAAACTTGGATACACCTTGCCAGAGGGCATGGAAAGCCTTGATAATGTTACTATCTTAAGCTCGAGTCTACCATACTAACGAACTGTATACTCATTTTGGTTTAGGAATATTAATGAGTTACTGCATTGATAGAACAATTGACTTATCAAGGCCGCCTTGGCAGCCAGGACATGGGGACCAAGTTCCATCTCTTGCCCACCTAGGTTTGTTGGAATACGAGGCCACGTAAGTCTAGCATCTAACGCTGCCACATTTCCCGCCTTTCTCGCTAGGCTTGCATCAACCCTGCCCTAGTTTTCTCGTCTACTGCGGCTGATTGGGATCATCCCGCCTAACTTATAGAGGCGCAGCTGAGTGCGCTCACGCCAGGGGTAGCTCAAGCGCTCTCGCTGTCTGTAAACATAGGCAGAGCTTAGCAGAGGTGAAGACAAGTTGTATCATCTTGACGCTGGGATGTCCCAAAATAGCATAATAATGAAGGCTCTTTCCTTCCCTACATACTCATCAGCTGTAGCAATGTCTGTCTTCCGATATAATGAGTGGGGCGGAGTTAGGATTGAATATTGATGATGCCACCTAATAAGATCTCCATGGAATGAAGGGTCCTGCCTGTCTGTGCCTAATTTTGGCATTTGCGGTGGGCTTAAAATGGATCTTTGACTTATAGTAATATGTCAACATCCAGTCTTAGTATGTATGTACATATGTATGCGGTCTAGAAAGCCCGACTGACAGTGGAAACTACTCTGTGCTTGTCTACAAAGACGTGTAATGGCGCCGCCTTATCCCGCATGGTGTACTGGGCGGTATCTTGTCGCGGATCTTGCTGCGTGCAAATAATCAGGGAGCTTCTGTGACCTACCCTAAAGGCGGCATTGATAATAGTCCATTTGTGGCTTCTAGCCTGTACGCCAGAAATTGCCTTTTTATACACCCCAAGTAAGCCAGCATATATACATACTGTACATAGGTACTTGGGGTGTCTAGGTATTGTTATTATTAACCAGTTCTAGCCTTGTTGGCCCACTCTACTAAGCAGGACTTGAGCCATAAATAGCTCTTACTACTCTAGGTCTTCTAGCTTCTATATATAGCCGCCACTAAATAATTCTAGTGGACGAATTCAAATACAGTGTTACTCGATTTTATAATGCATGAGCTAAGAGCTATCTGCAGGTCCTTTACTGATGCATTTCAACTTATCAGGACCTGGCATGAATTCATTATTTGTCTTCGTATACTACTCTTCCTGGGCATTGCTATCCTGAGCTCAACAAATGCGAACTTGGCCCATATCTATATGGAACGGGCGAAATCCGCCAGCCTTACAATTGCCAGCACTGCCTTCAATAACAGCTTCCAAAAGCTCCAAGTCATGATAACTATCTTCATGATAATTACAGCTTTCATAAGTGCCGTTGCCGTTCTATTGGGGGTATGTGTCGTTGCAGTGGGACGGTTTCTGCTAGGCTTTGAAATGTTACAATTTATTGTCGCTTCTTGCACACTTATTTTGGGGGCCATGGTTGCCAGCAAGATACATCGCTTTCAGGGATTTTTTGTAGAGCTTGGAGGTCATGATGGAGCTCTTCACTACGCTACAATTTACTATGGAAATATCGTCATGGCCATTTATGGCGCTGTATTTTTCTTAATCGTCATCTACGCTATCTGGCGCAAGAAAGCAAAATAACTGGCCCT
Source organism: Stachybotrys elegans (assembly GCA_020746835.1). Taxonomy (NCBI): domain Eukaryota; kingdom Fungi; phylum Ascomycota; class Sordariomycetes; order Hypocreales; family Stachybotryaceae; genus Stachybotrys; species Stachybotrys elegans. Next base: position 96,290 of record JAGPNK010000035.1, on the reverse strand, counting down.
TAACCAACAGATAAAGGCTAAAATCCTTAGAGTTTTGGCAAGTTAGTTGTAGAATGCCTCTTTAAAGGAGCTTAGTAGCACCTCGTATTGACTGCTTCTTAAGCCTTGACCCAAAACGAGTATCCGTGTCGTCGGTGCTGACCTAAGCCACACAAGTCCTAATAGCGCCTACAAAGTCTGCGCAATTCCCTAGAGTCTACTTATTATAAATGATCAACGTGGTTATATCCAAGTGAGCAGACGATATTAACCAGTAGGGCTTGTGAATGAAATGGCATTGAAAATAGTGGCTTATTTTGCCTCTAAGAGTAACACAAGCAATATGTTGCCATGTTTTGACTGCTCATTTTGACCTCTAGTCTTTTGGCTTCCATTGCCGCCGTTCTCTTGCTATCACTCGTTATCTGTCATTACATAATTATCACTGCAGTACTCAACCCCACGCTCATTGAGGCAAAGGAGCGCCCAACAACTTTCTACTTGGCCATGATGCCACTAATTTCAGGACCATAAGGCCATGCTACCTCTCCTTGGGAGGGAGTTCGACCTCGGCGGCCATAGAATCTTTAATCTCACGCGGACCTGGAATGTGCTGACGTGGCCTGGAGCTCCAGAATAAGCCACCTGTATCATAATTCATGTACTAACCCTGAAAATAGACGTATTGAACGCAGCAATACGAGCGGGGGGACGATATGCAGTCAAGCTGCCCACGTCATCAGGGATCCCTCAGCTATGGCTGTTTTGTGGGCATATTGCGGGAGGAGAGTATTCCTGAGGGTACCTCTGTCTAGATTCATCCAATAGCTTTGAGGCAAATATCTTTCATCACGATCCTACCCTACCAAAAAAGAAAAAGAAGCACCCATGGTCCACCCCTCCCCCCTTAAGACCCATACAATACACCATAGAAGCTGAAGAGCGCCTAGATCCTTGCGGAAGGGGCATGATTATCCACCCTTCCTCGGGCTTATAAAAAGGGATGTAGTCCGAAATTAGCCAGGATCTTCGTCCATGAACACCATGTAGGCAGTGTGCTGATGGTAGGGATCACACAGCGTGGATTACTCCGCCGTCATGTGGACTGCATTACGGGAAACTTTGTAATCGCTTACGCAGCAACTAATGCATTGAGCATGTGGAGAGCAATGGTGCATTCATAATGTCTAGAGTTCGGGCGTCCTTTGGCGGGGGAGGGGGCTCGCTGTATACATCACGGGATGGATATCTTTGCGTCGTAGCCGAGCTGCTAGAATCAGAAAGCTGAAATGAGGGTCTAGGGGTCACATTGAGATGCATGACCTGGAAGAAGATGTGGGGTTATTGCAAATCCCTTCCCAACCGTAGGTATGACTACGTGACAAGGCCAAGTTAACTCACCACTGCTACGGAGGTACAGCTGAGAGAGTAATGATACGACAAATACCATATCATTGGCAAAGCCATTTCCCCCTCTCTCGGACAAAGAGGAAGCATGGGACCTTGCGCATCTAGGGCCAGAGCTTCCGTTTTGCTTCAGAATGGATCCCAGGAACCCTCAAGGAGCCGCAGAGTCAGCCTTGAGGTAGGATCTAAAAGATGACTAACGAAGGGTATTGGTGCCGTTAATCGAAGCCATGTCGGCCAAACACATGGAGTTTGATAAGGGTGCCCACCTAGCGGTGACTCCGGAAGAAACCAAGAATTTTCCTTTACTCGAACAGGATCTGAGCCAAGCCCCGCAAGTGAGATAAGTACTCAGCTTCCTCCCCTTCCTGACAAGCTTGCTCCGAAACCATTCTCTTCAAGATATTTACTGCTATCACGTCAATTCTATCTTTTCCTGAAGAATGGAGTCACCTAGGACTGGAACAGCAGTTCCTCCAATTTCCAAGCTTCGACAACGCCTTGGCTTTAGAGACGGACAAAGAAGAACTGAGAAATTCATATCTATAACCGACCTCTTCTACAAAACTCATTTACTCGACGATCCGCTCGATATAACAGAGAGGCATTGGCGCGAGCACAATTGTCAGGTCTACCTTGCTAGCCTGGCTGGAAAATTTTTAAAGCAACATGGCGCCGAGTTTTGGCCTGATTTCCCCAATACTGGACACCCTAATCAACTGAGATGCTCCAGCCACCGTCCTTAGTATGTTGCAACTATCATTGTGGTACTCATCTGCTCCTTCACTGACTTGCTATACAAAAGTATACAGAATACTATGCAGCAGCTGCTTTTCCGGTTGATTGTGCAATACCACCGCAATGGGAAGTACAGAGGAAAGATAAATTTCCCTACCACTCCCTTTGCGACCCAAAAAGGCACAGTTGGAAGCCGAGATAACCCAATTGATTTAAGTTCTCACGGCAATGACGCTAGAACTTTCTCTAATTACGAATCCAACGACCCATTGTCCAGGTCTGTCTGAAGATCACGTTAAGCACCAAGGATAACACTTCTCATATTTTTAGTGCCACACCATTTCAATGCTTCTCAGGCCCAATTAACAAAGCATTAATACGGGCAGACGAAAATAGTGATGCCACACTCAATTCAAGCGCATGCTCTGCCACAAATGGGCAGGATCATACTGCTGCACAGGTAAGATGCGGTTGTATATGTCAGAATCAGTATATTGCACAGTTCTAACTCCCCAATACAGTGTCTGCTTGATCTATCGGCAAAACGAACTTATGTGCCCGAGCTAGAAAGCAGCGAAAGCAACCAAGAACCTCCTACAAAGCGTGCGAAGAGTGACCAAAGTTCATCTCAAATGCAAGACGGCAGCTCAGGACAAATCACTCAATCCGCCTCCGTGGCTTCGCGCCGAGGACTTCGATCAGGACGCAGTTACAGATTTGTTAACCAATCACCTATGGTCTTCTCACGAAATCGGTCGCGAACAACGAACCTAGCAGCACAAAGTCAGACCGCCCAGACCAATCAGACAACCGCTAGCATCGCAGCCCCAATGGCTAGTATGGTGGTTGAGCCGCGCTCTCAGGACCAACAACAGGATGGGCCAGCGCTAGGGGCTCCTCAAGATCGCAGCGAAACTATCAGCTCTATGATAGAAGCACTTGGAACTACAGTTACCCCTATGCCTACTTCTACACCAAAGATTGAGTTCGCATACCTAGCTGTGCAATCACGTGCTCCGAATTTCTGTGCTCAGTCATGGATACCAAAGGGAAAATTCAGCTAAATGAGACTAGCTGAATTTGAACAGGAGATACCTTTAAAGCTTTCGGCGAACACCAAGACGTGGCTATTTACTTTAAAGGGACAAGGGGTGAATATAATGGTGGATGTGCCCTGCGGCCAAGTGGGAAAGTACCATTCAATGCAGAAATTGTTTGCTACAGCTATTAGGCAGGCAATCCCTCATAATATAGACAATGACTTTCTTGTCTTTACGATTGAGATAGAGGTATTGACAGACAGGAGCTATAAGAAGCTAGAGGAGTATGAGGGAATACTAGATTTCTAAATTTATTTACCTGAATTTATTAGCTTGTTGCTAATTAACATCCATCACTATGTAGCGAGCCACACTATATGGCGAGCCAAAATGCAGGTACTTTGACTTTCGGACAAGCTAAAACTCCCACACATCTATGCAATTACTCAGTTTTATGAAACCCCGGTATTTCATCGATCGCTAGACCTTAATAGCGACTCAGATTGCGAAATGATGCTATCGTTGTACTATAATCGCCTGGTTAAGAGAGTATCTCCTCTTAGTAATATCGCAAGACGATCCGTTTACTCGTCCATCATGAGATATGATTACTTTTAATAGTTATAATATAGTAATCTTTGAGTTCCTAAGTTCCTATTCTATGCTAACATTGTATGATCAGTCTTGCAGCTGTCATAAAGGGATGTTTCATACGACATTGTGACGCCGATTGATACATTCCAACGAATGCAGTTAGCGTTAAAGACCTCGATGATGGCGTTTCCCACCCCAGGGGCAAGCCTAGCAGCGAGTTTGTGGCTTTCTAGCCCGGCACGTGAAAGCGGGGCGCAGCTTTCGCCTGAGGCATCAAGCGACTTTCTGAAGGAGAAACCCCTCATATAGTGCCACTCGACACCGCCTTTCAGCTCGACTCTAAAGCATAACCCCGCTTTCTTTGCCTGCTATGGATCTCGGGAATCTGTTTTTACACTCTTACAGGTCTTTATTTCTAAAATTGTAGTGCTAAGCACATCATCCTTGTTAATCACCCACCTTATACACTAGCGCTTTGTTTAGCGTTATACGGAAGGCCACCTAATATCAAGATGGTCCTCATTACAGGAGCCGCCGTTGGAGCCATTGCCACCTTTCCTCCCGCTGTGGCTCTTCTCGGCCCGGCCGGGGCTGTGGCTGCAGGTGGTGCTGCTGTTCCAGCCGCTGCAGCTGCGACGGGCGTTGGAACCGCAGGCGCCGGAGCAGCCGTTGTCGCGCTGGGCGAAGGGGCCGTCGTTGCAACCGGTGTCATCGGCAGTGGTGGTAGCGGTGCTGCTGGCATAGCACTTGCGACGATGGTGGGACCCATCGGCTGGGCCGTTGTTGGATGCGACCAGAACGACGATCACGACGGGAATAGCAACTACACTTGGGACTGCTGGAAGCCCATTGTCCGAGATACTTCGACCCAGCCATCGTGTGGCTTGACTCTTCGCTCCCTAGCTGCCCATCCGAACGTCCAGTCGATGACGCTCGACCAGACCGGGATATTGGTTGGAAACATTTTTGGCGAACACTTCAGACTTGCTCCTGTGAATGTCAAGGGGGCTTTGGCCTTTCATGCATCGGTCCTCGTGGTGTGAAGGTGGTTAGGTACTTCTCAAATGGCTACGATGCTTTTGAGCATATTGCGCTTTGATGTCCTGCACTAGTCAATGGAGGTATGATACCGTGCCGGAGGTCGATAGGATTATATGGAATCTATGAAATCTTCGAAAACATCCTTAAGCCAATGACATTCGCAAATCTAGCGGCACATCCAGACGTTCGACGAGTGCTTGTCTGAGGGCGCTACGCATGCCCACCTACCCGATGTCGAGGTGGTAAACAAAGCTAGTCAACGCTTCTTACTACACGGCGTTATTTTGCCATGGGGCTCAGCCGCCTATCATGCAGAGCGAACCGATGAATCAGGATGACTCGACGAGCGCCAACGACTGATCGTCGAGCTACACGCCATACCTCGCATTACTAACACAGATGAGGACAGAAGGACTTAAAGCGCCATTGATGACTGCTACTGTAAAGTCAGCCTTGTGCAAAATCTTGAGCAGCTTCAGGCGTTGCGTAGCTCGGTTGCTCCGGCTCTAAGCGGTACCCAACAAAAGGACAATGGTGAATAAGTAGCAAAGCAACGAGTCGCGGTGCTTGTCTTTTGAGGTCAGCTGTCTAGCATTGTTAATGGATACTATAGGGAGTGTGAAAGGCTAAATCGAGAATGGTTAACATCTCATTCGGTATGAGGCGGCAAAGCCACAAGCCCAGCCACAGCATTAGGCTTGCCCCTAGGGCGTGAATCAGTAGTGTTTTTCACTTCAACCGAAATAGTCCGAATGTACCGATCGACATAGCGATGATGTGTAAAACATCGTTTTACACCAGCAGCTAGGCCGAAAATGTGATATCAATATCGAAATAGGAATTAATAAGTTGGATATTATCGTTCCATTCTCATTTATTACAGATAACATTTCGGTGGTACACTGAGACAGGGGGTATCCGATAAGGATGCTGACGAGGCACTGGCATCCATAGGCTATTACGCTACGGAACAAGCTTAAGTTTAGAGTCTGTGATTATTCTGGGTCTAGAAATGCTTTGTAAATACGATATTGGTAAATTTGAACGAGTGCATCGATATGGTGGAGGTCTAGTTTAATTAAAAGTCAAAGTACCTGCAATTTGGCTCGCCACGGGGTGTGGCTCGGTACACAGTGATGGACGTTATTAGCACCGCACGTTTCTCATTTCAATCGCGAACCGAATCAAAGACTTGTTTTATATCCATGATTATAAAGAGGCATGCAGTCCGAGGTGGAAACAGTAGTTAGCTAGCTCTGGCGTATTGCAAGCAAGCACGCTGTTCTTTGCAATACTGGGTAAGAGTTCTCTTGTTTAATGAAAGGAAGCAGGGTATTTCAAACTAATTTAGCAAAACAAAAGGTTAAGCATAAGAAGCTATACAATACCCTTATTCAGAGTCAGAGTCAGAGTCAGAGTCAGAGTCTTCAGCTCCTTTAGTCCAAGTGTCTACATATCCTTCATATTTTCTCTCTAATTTCCATTGAATCCAATGTCCATTTCCTTCTTTCGTGCCAACGATTGACACAGGTATTTGCTCTGCCTCAAAGACCCTATGGACAGGCCGTCCATACCTGTATTTCAGGAGGATAGAACATCTATGTTTGATACGTTCCTTCCCCTTGCCATCGTAGTCCTCAATGCCACCAATCTGGTGAGGACCAATTCGATGTATACGGTCGTTATCGTAATACAAGACTGCTGTCTCAACATCATTGTTGTATTCTCGAAACAGCATTTCAGGGTTTTTTATTGTTATCCAGTCTGGACTATAAATTGCATCATAGATATTTAGTGTAAGTTCGGATTTCTGAAAGTGGACTTCATAGTGAGCTTTATCATAAGTATAGTCTTCGTTAAAAGAGTCAAAGAGGAGCTCCCTAAATTCGTCTCCATAGTCGCCACACCAGTTGGATATTACAAGTGCGAGATACTTTGGAGAAGGTTCAAGTAGGTCGGCCTTTGGAGAAGGTCCAAGTAGGTCGGCATTTGGAGAAGGTTCAAGTAGGTCGGCATTTGGAGAAGGTTCAAGTAGGTCGGCCTTTGGAGAAGGTCCAAGTAGGTCGGCATTTGGAGAAGGTTCAAGTAGGTCGGCCTTTGGAGAAGGTCCAAGTAGGTCGGCATTTGGAGAAGGTTCAAGTAGGTCGGCATTTGGAGAAGGTTCAAGTAGGTCGGCACCTACGAGACAAGGTAGCGGGGGATTCGGCTCTGACTCATGAAGTTCCATAACTTTTTGTATCCAAGTTTCATTTTTAAAAATGCTACCCCAGAGTTCTGTACTTATTTGATGTTGTTCCTGGAGATGAAACTCTAGATCTTTCGCTTTAAATGCTTGTCTTAAGTTTGCTCTTGAAATTGGACTGAGTAAATCTGCGATGGCATGTCCAATATCTCGCGAAAGAATTTCCATTTGAAGGGTTAGGATTGCAACCTAGTACCGGTAGGTATTAATGTTAAAGCTATCCGGGCTACCTACCTACCAGTACTTATATATACATATAATTCAGGGAAATAGTGCCTGCTAGAAAAGAATTCTATACTTTATTAACATCCGGATATAGATGGAATAAAAATAAGGTTAAGCCCATTATACCTTATCTAGGATGTATATATACGTAACATACATACATATGTAATATATATACGTATATATATTTATGTATTGGTACCTAGCTCCTAGAAGCTTAAACAGCGTATCAACCAAGTTGATTGGGGCCGTTTCTAGGCACAGGATAGGCCACGGCTCAGAAAATGGACTATAAGTAACTTCAGCCGAACCCCAAAACTGCAAATGCAGCTCACCAAGCCGCGCGATGTACATTGTAAACCACTTCTTGATGCGATCCATTTATGGACGGTTCAATTTCGGACCTGTATCATATCTATACATACCAGTCTAGATGTATATATACACGCCCAGCACTTAGGGTAGTCCACGTCTAGAAGCTGCAAAAAGCCACAGCCGGATGGGTTTAAGATAAAAAAATCCAAGTTCCAGTAACACCCATATTTCCCTAGACAGCAAACCTTACAGTATGGAACTAGACGACGTATTTCAGCAGATTACCTTGGGCGCCTTCCCTTATGAGGATATAGACCGAGCCACGAAAGCATATGAAAGCCTGCGGAAAAGGTACCACATAAATAGCGACATCGTAGATCTTAGTCCTGAAGACCAGTGGACTGAATACGCTGTCCAAGCCTCGCAGGCTACTGTATCCCACAACGGACAGATAACGCCGCCAATGTTGCAACTAGCTCAGGGGAAAGAGCTTGATATTGATATCATAAAGCCATATCTTGAGCTTCTACGTCGCCGAACTTATTCTATGGACATACTGGATATTCATCACCTCCAAGAGCAGACCATTGACCTTGGTGAGAAAGGCCTCTTACAGCCAGCAATCATCCCAATCAAGGATCAGACGGGATGGGCTTTTGCCGTAGCATACCCTGACTGCATCCATTGGTACGACAGTAGACCGCATTCTCCTACCCCCAGAGTCACTGCTGCAGGAAATAGAGTCCTGGTAACGAACTGGACAGGCCCAAAACATGCCGATTCCGCTGAATCGGGGGTTTTGATGCTTCTAGGAATCAGGCGCATACATCAGGGCTCAGCTCATGTGGGGCAGAACAATTCTGAGGTGATTCGACCTCACTTTCGTACCCGGGTGCTCGTGGAGCTCCTTTGCGGCACATTATCGCCATCTAATGCCGAATTTGCGCATATTTTGCGTCATGAAGAGGAGATTTATTCAGAATTTTTCCTTGATGCTATGCACGGCATAAATCCTACACCCCAACCGGAGCCAGAACCAGGGCCAGAAACGGAGCCGGAACCGGGGCCAGAAATGGAGTCGGAACCAGGGCTAGAAATGGAGCTAGGACCGGAGCTAGGACCGGAACCAGAACCAGAGTCGGAGCCGGGATCAGAATCACCAATCGAGCCAAGTGCCGCCACCACCCCTAGGCAGCCCTTCACTCATTCATCTGAGAGCGAGTCACCAGACGCAGAGATAGTATCAACGTCTGGAGCATCGCCCGGCTCCCCTAGTCACATTACATCTTCAGGCTCTTCTGGCGGTTTGATTAGCTATGGATCAACAAGACACGAGTCAGCTCGGCAACAAAGTTCTCCATCAACATCGATGACTAAAATTCGGAAAGATCGCAAAATGATATTAGAAAACCTCGGGGATGCGATCTTGGCATGCAGGTCGGTAATGAAATCCTCTCAACCTCAGCTGTTTATGCTCTTGCCTTTAGTGCGTAAGCGTGGCACCTTTTCCCAGAGGTACCATGCAGCCTTGCTTTGTGATATGGTATTAGGAAAGGAGGATGCCTCAATTCTTAACGCGGCAGATATACACCCTGATGACATTCTAAGAATCAGAGACATGGCAAGGCGGCGGAAATTCTGGAAGGAGCTCTGCGACTTAGGCCAAGAACAGGAAATTGGCCGATACACTATTCTCCTGGCTGTTCCTAGGAACACATCGGTTTGGATAAAGGCCGAAGAAAGGACACAGCTCTATGATCAACTAAGAGGCCGTTTGTACGATAAATCGGATCATCTCCGTGGCCTGCTCCTGAGAGCCAGCAAGATTTGCTCTACTGTTATCGATGACTCAATACCGAAACGTCTCATGGCGATAGACTATTATAACTATGGCGAAGCTGTTAAGCGACATGGTATTACGCCGACCAGCTTCTATGAACAGTGCATGAGCACAGAATCCGTAGCTTCTGGCCGAGACTTAGCGGATGGCGGCCTTTATGAAAACCAAGCTGGAGGAGAGAGTCCTCGTTATGCTGACTCTGCGCGATAGTAGAGGCACTGTAGAGGCTGCTCTAACGTGTACAGAAAGATTGGGTGAGAAATAAGAACGCTGCATCACGGGAGCAAGCTTCTGGGCTGTACTTGGATTAGGTTGTAGGTGTTGTTGGTGACGGAGATCTTGCCAAGAGTCTACATGCAAGAATGCCGGTCGTATAACAACCAAGCCAATAATGAGACAGAAAAGATAAGGGTTAATTGACTCAACACTGTGACGAAAGAGGTATCAAACTGGACTCGGTTTGGGTGGTTGTTATGAGTCCGCCAACCTTATCCGCCAGAGCTGTCTACCTAGTATCAGAGGAGTGGCCACATAAGCCCAACTCAGACTGCTAATTCACATTTCCCCTTTAAAGACCTTGTGGCTCCTTCATCTCGACTCTCTATTCCGGCCATTCAACACTCCACGTCTCCCCCTTCCCCAACCCTATGCACAAAAAGTCGATTCCCACGCTCAGGACAACCCAAGACAACCCAAGACAACCCAATTAGACTGGATCCTCCGAAACCAAACCTTGGACTGGCTTGCATCCGTAAATTATATGCCTAGCACTCATTAGTCTCTATCAATAATGAAGCGGTTATATATACCACTGACGCCTCAAAGTAAGCAGACATATGGTTCTTCTTCAGCTCTGTTCTTAGGGCCGATAGGTAGGCAATTACCTCATCTATCGAATACCCTAAGCCATCCTTGAAACGTATCATGGAAATGCTTTCCAGATGAGCCTCAAATAAATCAGCTGCAGACTTGCCAATTTGGTTCAGTGATTCGTTCTTTGACGAGTTGTCCAGAGGGATCCTCTTCTTGACGCATCGTATTTCGGCAAACCCTTCTTTCATCATCAGATCTTCTAACTCCTCGATCATATCAATTCGTTTCCCCAGAGCCTTGGACGCGCGGACCATCTCCTGCCGCCACTCGAGCAGCTTTGTAGGTGGAGGCTCTGTGCCTTCGGGATGAGGATAGCCATAGTCCTGGATTTCAACCCAGCCTCCGGGGTTGAGGTTACTAAAATGTCGTATCAGCTTTAGATCCTGCACCAAATGTTACGGGGACACACTTGAAGATAGACCGCAACAGCGCTGCCCAGTCCCGAATAGATCCCATCAGATCCCTTCCAAAAACAAAATCGAATTTGCGCTTCCACGTCCACTCTTTTTCTATGTCATCAATCTCGAATTGGACATTAGGTGGTACCCTTGAGCTATTAGTAGTATACTTCAAAACACCCACAGTCTATCTCACCAAGTATCCTGTGTCGGTGTGATATCAACCCCGATAACTTGCGCGGTAAGGTGCGCATCCGCTTGTCGATCGGTCAGCTTCAAACATAGGATATCGTCCAGCAATTGCAAAGGAATGGATATGCCTACCATATGCTATGGCCCATGTGCCATTTCCAGTACCCAAGTCGAGAACTCGTTGTCTGCGGGTATCACTTTCACGACAAAGACTTATCTCCCCACCCAGAGTGTTCACCCATATCTTATGCATGTCGTCTAGTGTATTGTCAGGTTAGCCTCTCCGGAACCTACCAAACTCAGAAGAATTACTTAGTCTCTCCATCTCCCGCTTGCAATATATCAGCTTTTATCAATCAGGGATGTCGGTCTAATCTTACTGCATCATTCGGAAGAATGCATTCTATACGATACTGTAAGTACGTAGAAGGGAATGCTGAATGGAACCACCTACTCCCTTGGTCATGTACGTGATACGTTCGGCCGTTTTCGGTTGCATACTGGAATTTAGGCAAGGAGGTTGTTGAAACTGCATCCGAGTCCTGCTACCATTAGTAAGAATGTCTCGGTGTTGATGGCGACGTACAACTCCAACTGCTGAATCATTATCGGTTTCTGATTCTTGATCTATAACGTGGTCGGCGAGACTGTCAAGATCAATTTCACCATCAGGGTTGGCCATAGCGAAAAGAAAGGGAGAAAAGGAAAAGAGAGGAATTAGAAAGTACTGAAGTGGGTAAGAAAAGAAAAGGAAAGAAAAGAAAGGGAAAGAGAAGAAAGGGAAAGAGAAGAAAGGGAAAGAGAAGAAAGGGAAAGAGAAGAAAGGGGATAAGGGAAGGGGGGGGGGGAAGTGGATCGACAGGGTTACTGTGCCTTATCAACTCTGCATCGAGGGGTCGAGACGGCCCGTTCTGCGACTCTTGTACAAAAGGGGAGCTGGGTTTTTCATTTCCTGCAGGCGCCAACGGAACTCAGGAGTAATTTTCAAATATAGGGCACTTTTGATACAGTTGTTCTTGGTTGTCAGGGGACCAAGTGGATATACACACCTCAGATGCTAATGGGATGCGAGCTGGGCCCATTCTCCCATCATTCATTCGAAGAATACGTACTTGGATGTGAAGCGACTAGTTTTGCTGGCTTCTCTGTGAACAAAAAGAGTATGCAGATCGAAGGATTGGCGTGCTCTGTCGGAATCCATTTGTATTCATTAGCCTCAGCCCTAGGGCGCAATGCGTCCCGACGATTGATTAATCTCGGAACAGAGTCATGATAACAGGGAAGGCTCGGTGTGGATCCTTCCAGATCCTCCTTTCAGCTCCCAGCACTCTCATGATGTTATCCGCTCTTGCTCGAGCCCCCTTGTGCTGACGTGGCCATGGCACTAGACCGGCACATCCCCCCGGCTATGATGGAAGTAGGGCTACCTTTCGTAAGGGTAATGGTAGAGTAAGGGATTAGGCGTCCCCCGCAGTCCTGGTTATGCCAATAAGGTTACTGGCATTGCCTTGGAGGCAGCCTATCCCTGCTTGGGATGCGTCCTCTTTCCAATCCCCTCCCTGGGCCATCACAAGCTATCTTCTACTAGAACCAGAACTCCGTCCACTCCAGCCTGACTCAGCCTATACATCCCTCGCCAGCTCCACAGTTTCGCCCGCACATATAAGAATCCTTAGTCTCCTAGAAAGCCTCTGGCGATTGTGCTGGCTATTATGCATAGGAACACCAGCAAATATGGAGATAGCTGCGCTCCTCGGGCAACCCGACTCAAAGGAGTCCCCTGGTCAACACTATCGTAAACCCCAACCTACTTTTCTTCCCAGTCTAGCCTTACAAGCCCCTCGAGGGCCGGCCTCATGACATACAGCAATGGCTAGACCTTTGGCACCTATGAAGGAGGAGGATACCTTAAAACAACAACCTGGACACAATATTGTTAGCTGTCGTTTACATTATAGCGACCTTGAGCAAGGAAGCAACTGGGATGAAGAACGCATGAATAGGCTTGCTGCATTATATGAAAGGTATAACACCTTCTCTCCCTTGGCCTCTCTGTTATACTAATAGGAATTTAGATTTAAAGCAGAGATGTGGGCTAAGGTTGCTAGTGAGCTCTCGGTTCCCTGGAGAGTAGCTGAAGCTATGCACTGGCAGCTCGGACAATCGGGCATGGCTCGTAGAGTTGGAGTGACTGTTGCCCCAGGTGCAGGTCGTATGGTCAATCGGCATGATGCCTTACTACCTCCTCTCTTTGGGGCACCAATGATCACTGGACCACCTACACAGAGGCAATCACAGCCTTGGAATGCTTGTTTACTTCCGGGAGTGGCCGAGTTCACTGCAAGACTTCGTCCCTATAAACCTCCTGCTACACCGAGCAGTATGGCGACGAATCCAGCACCGGTATTCCCGTCGCCGATGGGTTGTGCTGGTATTGAGCCCGTTAGAACAAAGAGACGAAGTAGCCTGAACTTTGGACAGCACGAGGTGGTCCACAAACGACGAAAGAAAGCTGGCAACTCTCTTGGGACACACTAAAGCTTTCTACAAGATATGCCTCATGGGCACTACTTCGGTTCCTGCATTTGGAAATTATCTCAATGTTCTGATTGTAATAGATATTGAAAAAGACAGAAATAATATACAAGCAGTCTTAATTCTTATCTATATATATTACTTGGTAGTTAACCTGGTTGAATTTATTGCTAACTATGCCCTTTTTGAGAAGCGTGCCAGGTGTTCAAGGGCCGTAACTCACCTTTGGGGATTCCCTGACGTGCCATGAAATAGGAAATGAAATGAAATGAAAGATAAAGGGGAGTGAAGGTTATACTTAAAGAGAACTAGCAGCAGACCTGCTAGCGAGAGCCCGGATAAGTTGGCTCGAGCTGCAGGATTAGGGACAGGGACAGCGTGATTTGAACGGCCTGGAGGGCCCTGTTCCCTAGCCTCATCATGCTTCCCCTAGGGCAGGCAGCAGAGCAATGGCGAGGTACTCCGTCTTGATCGAGGCAGTGGTGGAGCCTCCGGGCTTCCCCTGCCGGATACACGTCACGGGCACTTCCCTTCAGCCCCGAATGATGTGCCCACCCCTTCCACGATAGGAAAGCATTGCGTTAGAAGGGGGCACTTGGATCTTCTCGTCAATTTTATTGAGCTTGGTTAAGGCATTTAAGCTGTACCCGCATCTCCACAAGCTGGAACACTAATAAGGGGTTTCCTACTGGCTATGGGCCGGAGCCTGACAATACTTAAGCCCACGGGCACCACCCAGGAGCCGAAGAATCAAACATTGTCCTTTCATTCCAATTTATGATGGATATTGAAAACACTTTCCGTATCCTTATACTGACTTCCTCTGGGGTAAGCGCAATAGCCTCTGTGTTGCGTTTCATTCCTATCTTTTTACTATACCGACAACGCCCTGTACCTCCCGGCCCCAAACAGGTACTGAGAATAAGGCATCCGAAATGCTTCAGACTCGTTGTCCTAGTTCATGCAATCGCCTCTTTCCTGGCGGGGATTGTATACACGGTCATTGCTGCAGCAGGCCTCGAGACATGGTTTATACTTATACCTCTTGCGCTTCTTAGCATGATAGGTCAAGTAAGAAGCCCCAATCACAGTGTTGATACTTGCTGACAGATGAAGTGCTGTTGGATGGCTGGTGCCGGGTTTCAACTGGCCTTCCACCCATTCGCGCTATCGTCTGCACTGATACTTTCCTGCTCTTTTATCATCCCAGGAATGTGCCTAGGAGTTGAGTACGAGGCTACGGGGAGCATTCTACTGGCTACGGGGGCTTGCCTGTTTCGTGCTTGCATGCTTCTTCAATGGGTTGAATTCCTATGGGAGACCAAAGGTGGCAGCGTGATACAGAATGGCAAGACTCGACCAGGGTGGAGAACGGTTGGCCATTTCGCGATCCAGCTATTCACGACAGTAGGGGTCATTTTGGCATTCATCTATATCTTGATCTGGATGCAAGCCAATGCCTGGAATAAACACCCTACCCCTCGGCTTGCCATATCATCTGTAGGTCATTCCATTGTCCTCTAGAGCCATGCTGACTGGACAGGTTGTTTCAATAACACATAGCTTACACGATGCCTGTATAGAGATATGGGGTATTGTATACCAACCTTTGAGTGTTATCAAACAACGCATCAAACAATACATCAAACAGTGGAGGGAGTTTGGCTCGGTCGTAGCAGTGAATGCTGTGGACGCAGAGGAGCTGGTGGTTCGCCCTGCTACGGGCCGACAGGAGGATTGAAGGCCGGAGATCGATCGAACGGTTACACGAATTTCATGTTACGTAGCCCTAGCCGAACCTTTCCATAGCCGAACCTTTCTCTTATAGTACAGAATTATCGCGAAAGCTTCCCATCGCCATGACCAGCCGCACTCCTCGGGCTTTTCTCAACCTGGCTTTCCTGCCAGCTGTTATCTATTGAGCGATATCGTCTTTGTCAGATTGGCCTCCTCGAAGTTACCTATCTCTATGCCATTGGGCACAAGATCGGGAAATCCCGCATCAATTGACCCTCAACATAAGAACATCAAATTATGCTACATCGTGACGGAGAGAGCCTGTAGAGGCATGAACAGAGCGTGGCTGATTGAAGCTCATCTACATCGGCCAGCTTCCGAGCCATCCATCACCAGAGCAAATCTCGCAGCGCGATGACATGCAGGGTCTAGGGGTGAATCCTGCCAGACCCCCTTTTCAGCTCATACTCCTCCCAAGCTCCATACTGCTGACGTGTTCATGACGCCAGGTCCTTGGTGATGCCATCGCCCTAGCTGAGTTGAATTAGGAGGCATTAAAGCTGTATAATGCTCGGCTTCTTTGAGAGCCATTCTTACATTAGTGAACGAGGCAATGTATGACTTGGGAGGTCTCTGTTTGAGCAGGTGAACATGAGCAAGACTTCTAAAACTCTAGAGCCTCCAGGCCGACTTTAGCGCGACCACTAATGTCCCTTTTAGAAACCTCGTCTCGGAAAGCCCTCCTTATGACTGGAGACCGTTTGAAATCACAAGGCGTAAATGGAAGGACTAGCAAGCTGAAAGCCAACACGCCGAGAGCTCGCATCTGGCCCACTCACATCCCATTATTTATTCAGCCTACCACGTATATGGCATAGTAATGAAGGCCAACGGAGGCGGGGCGGCTAGGGTATTGCAAATTCTTCCTCACGCGGCTATCACCGAGCATCAGACTTGATCAAACTCCACCGACGCAGAGTATATGAATGCTGTGGCGAGAGCTCAGATCAGGCAGACGTAAGTTGCTCCGCCATCGTCTAAGGGCTCTATCCGGAAATGCAGGCGGCCCTTAATGACTCATCGCAATTAGCCCGCGGGGTCTGTGGACAGTGATGCAGAGTCCATGGGGTTTGAAGTTCGGCCACCGTTGGCGAGGCTGCTGGCCGATGTACATCACGAGGCAGGTATCATTGCATTGTAACCGACCGGTTGGATCAGGCCATTTACATAAAGGTTTTGTAGGTCATATTTCTCCCCATAGCATACCAATCAATGGTGCTAGCACTTAAGAGAGCTTAAAAATGTATACATCAGGCTTACAATTATTCTGTTCTGTTACCTAACCTCAAGGCTTCATAGTATGTCTAGTTCATCTTTGCTTGTTGTAGGTATACGTAGGCCCGCTTCGTGGAATCCTCTCATGCATTTCTCAGGGCATGTGAATCTAGTGCGCTCCTGAAATCAAGTTTGCACACCCCTCCCCCGGCCAACTTCCTTTTCCACACGAGGCTCCAATCATCCCAAGTGGGGGAGAAATAAAACTGCGGCCATGCCGTGTAAGCAACCACTGTGTATTAATACCTCAAGGGGAAGTCTGTAACTGGCACTGCAACTCTGCATCATCAATTCTTCTCCTTTCGCCATGGGCTATCCCCCTCTATACTTTGTTCGGATCCATCTTATTCCTGATTCCTCTCGCCGCTCCCTCCGCTCACAATGGTGTCAAATACCTAGGTCAATAAGGATTTCAACAAGGGGTCTTGAACATCTCGAGCTCTTGCTCCAACCTCATGAAAGTCGAATTGAAGGCTTCATACGAGTCGACTTAACAGACTTGCCCAAAAATTTGGATCTCGGTCGCATATTGCTTCGCCTCCCCAACTTTCGCCTTCCACAGGAGCTTAAAAATGGCTCCGATACCGAAAAGGGAATATGGTGGTGCATTCAACTTTGCAAACAGCTAAAATGCATCCCACCTGCCTCCCCGCTAGCGTCATTCTCTGGGACACTTGCATTTCTCTACTCCAAATTCCAACAATCCCTGCCGCCTTTACGAAGTCTCGGTCTACTTGAATACTCCCTCCTAGGACGCAAGCTTCATCTGCGAGAGGATTCTCCGACACTGAGAAATTCCAGGAAGCGACATAGGGTTGGAGAAGAGTCCCCAGAGACAAAGAAACGCAAACCCCTGGATCCTGAACTGTTTTCTCTGTCTTTCTACGGTACGTGCGAGGATGGTTCGCCCGCATTTTTGCGACAGTTAGCCGCGAGGTCAATGGCAGAGGTTAAGACGGGAGATTCTCCTTCGAGGATAAGACGATGACATAGCCATGGCTTATACTATTCTTCAGTGAAACAAGTATGCTAGCTCTATGAATACAACTCGCCCTGGCCTAGAATTCACTCGTTAGGCTCGAATATAGTCCTGTCGCCGTACTTAGAGGAATCTGCCACCAGTAGCTTTGGTTGTGTGCTTGTATGTTGAACTCCTGATGGCTGGTAACTTTCATTACCCCTTCACCCTGTCATCTTTCTTCTGGCTTCCATGGACAAAGTATCCATTTGATTGTCTGTGAGCCCCGCCTAAGTCTTGTTCACTTCTTATACCTCGGCAAGGCCTACTCCCAGTGAACTAAAAGCTCGCTTGGAAACAATATCTGGTTCTTGTGTGCCAGCTCCTGATCATCTAGTCGTTGCATCTGCTTAAAATAGCCCAGCTTCCATCATGACGGGCAGGATTGTACCTTTGGGGAGTGTCGTGGGCGTAAGGGGGCTCGGACGAAAGCAGATAACACCATTCTGGAGGCTGGAAGGAAGATCTAGCAGGACCCTCCTTAGATGAATCGCTCAAGACCCATGATATCCTAAATTTGAGGCCAGCGAACGCGGAGACTCCAACAACCCACACGGGTCCTTCGCTTACATACTCTTTTCATTCGCGGGTCCAGGAGAAGCCAGCAGACGGCTGAAGAGGACCCGAGTGGAGGAACTTTTGAACCTATGTGATTGCTCATCACATGTAGGGTGGTCAGGGCGCTACCACGGTCAAGAATGATTTTGGCTTGGACTTCTATCAGGGGCGTCATATGCTGAGTGGAACGTGCGTTCTGTCATGAGACAATCCCCACATCATCATTAGAGGCTATTCTTGGTCATACATGGGTGCAAGGATTACTACATGGCAATGAGAAAGCACTGTAGCCCCTCAATTGGGCTGACGCCAGCACTAGGAGGAGCTTGATGGCTTCAGGGGAGGACCCGGGTACCACTCCGAATATATCGCGTACCCCTTGGTGGATAGATAATCCAACACTGGGGCAGCTGACGTGTCTCAACATCTTTCGGCCTATCGTGTGGCACAGCGACCTGGCCAGCTCCTCAGTCAAGCCCCTGGCCCAGTTTGACTAGATGAACAAGCCACCCCCATGTGCATGATTGCAACACATGTCCACATTCAGACCACCATGTCCACTCTTGCTAATCTCTAAAGACTGCTTGATCTTCGAGGCTATGCTGGAGAGGTTCCAAAATTAGCAGGATATTCTTCGCAGCGCCACTTTACTTGACGTATTTAAACCGAGTGCTTGCTCCGAGATAGAGCAACGTCAAATCTCATCTATCTTGTCCTCAGGTTTATCTCTTTTGAAATACATCAGCCCTTAACATGCCTCACCCCAGTTTCATTGATACACTCTCAGGTTCGGTCCAACAAGACCTAGGCAATGCCAGTAACACAATTTCAAGTTTCACCAGTCCTGAATGTCAGATTCAAATTTCGAACCCTGCTGAATGCCAAAGCCACCAATTCTGGTTTGGTGCGCATAGTCAGCTCACTTATGGTGAACAGAATTTGTCAGACGCTTGTACAATTTGCTCACCACCGCTTGGTTCTTGTTACAGCGCTATGGCTCTGCATGACCCCAAACTTTTAAAGATTAGTCTCGGAGTTGATACCGCCGCTGCAGCAATAGAGGATGTTGCTCAGCATGATACACCACAATACACCTGTCTTTTGGAAAATGAAATCCATTCGACAGGTGATTTGGCGAATTTTGGGAGCCTGGAATCCACACTGGAATCACCCCAATATCCTTTTAAAGTGAGTCGACGACAATTCAAATTGAGAATTTCCGGTGCTGACTGTCACAGGCACCCGATCCAACAGATACCATCCATCCTTTAATGCTTCATGTGGCGACTGATGGTACCTTGCTTCGAGTACCAACTCCCAGTCTCGCATGTGAGACTAACGCCTCCATCTTGCATCGCATCTGTGACCGTTGCCATAAAAGAAGGGTAATAACCTCTTATAGTTCTATATTCACATATAGGCCCACTTCAGCTAACCCCCTACTATAGAAAGGATGCAAGGGCGACAGAAACAACTGCGAAACATGCTCCGAGGCTGGAGAAAAATGTACGAACAATCGCCCAGGCTTGATGCTCCGGTCCATGGCCAAGAGACCCAGGAATGCTGTATGCAGAAAAAACCAGTCAGTAAAGGAGGTTGCGAGATTGAATAATAACCAGAATCAAAATTAAGCTCTGCAAAGCGCATTTTCCACTGGCTTTAATAGTGATCAATTTCAGATCATATGGTTGTAACCTCATCGCTTAGCAAACTTCATTGACTGAAAACGGTCTAGATAGTTGCCCCTATAAATCTCATGATATCTTCGACTATTATAAAGAAACCTATATTGATAGCCCCGCCAGCCAGTATAGAGATCAAGAATTAGAACCATATTGATTCAGCCGTTGGGTATAGCCAAACCTCTTGTCTTTAATGGTGGAGCTTTAACAATGTTCTCGATTGATACCAAGGAATTATGCAGTTAAATTGATTTGTGTAAGCACCTTTGAATTCTACCTATTTTTGGTAATCATTGTAAATCAGGTTAACCTGAAGCGTATCACATTAGGCGACCTGCTTGCAAAACCTATGGTCGGTACAAAAATTCTTGAATGTTATTCTAGCTTATTTTAAGCAATACATCATAGGGGAACGACGCACCCAAGAGACCCAAGTCCTCTAAGCCGCCTCCATCGCCATCATCACCCCCTTCCTACCAAACCCCAGTGAATGGGAGAAGCTCGCAGGTGAGGACTTGAGCGGGTTGGCTGGAAATCTACCACCCATTGAACCACCATTCGGTAGCTCATATCCATAGCAAACGCCTTACCGCATCAAGCGCTACTACTGACAGAATATGTGCTCTTCTACCCCATGTTAACATCTTCAGCCACGAAAGGAACTGTCAATAGCTTCGCCCTCAGAGACCATATTTCCCCCGTACGGTATTTGCCGCCAGCCACATGGCTCGTTGGTATCCTTCAGCCATACTACAGTCGGGAAATAATGCTCGTTATTCTTCATGGTGATTACCCATGGTGCCGAGTTAAGCGTGACAGCGTTGAGGCGGAAGTCTACTATTCAGTTAGCAATAGCACGGTTTCCATGGCAAGCATATACTTGCATGTATTATCGGGAATCTTTCGAATTTCCTCAATAAAGGACTTGAGATCCGGGGTCGACTGGCCATTGACGTGGGTGATGAAGTTGGTCGGTTCAACACCATACTGGTAAGCCGGTGAGCCCTGAGTACGGCTTGATATATAAACCTCGCTGTGCAGCTTTCTAGTTTCCTGAAAAACTGCCTGATGAGGTCGGTGGAATAAAGCACCGCAGAATGACACAGCGTGATCCGTTTCAATGTCTTCAGTAGGTACTGTCTGAACCTCAAGCTCAATCTCCTTGCCGTCCCGGACAATAAGGGCTCTGAGAATGTCTTCGGAGTACATAATGTAAAGATCAGAGATGGTAGTGCAAGTCCTTCCGTTGAGGGTTAGAATAATATCTCCCTCCTTCAAAAGAGGTATTGGCTGGTTAATACCCCAAGAAGCACATTTTATAACCATGAAGAGCTTGGGGTCGGATCTGTTTGTCTCCATGACCTTCTTGGTCCAATCATTGGAAACCTTCCTAACAGATGCATCGCACATGGGAATGGCATGGAACTCAACCGGAAGAATCCGCAGTTTCGGGGTGACCCCCTTTTGGATAGCCTCAATGACAGGCAGTAGCGAGGGCGTGCCTATACCGAGATACCACTCCAGGCCCTCCTTCCATGGGTGGGACAACCACAGTGCTTGGACGGTACCATTGGAGGCAACAAGTATGCCGCTATTGCAGCTCCCTCCGAGGTTGCTATCAATTTCAATGACCTCAGTATTGATTGGCCTATATCGAGGAGCCTCCGGGTCGAAGGGGATCGTAGTGGCCCTAACCTGCGTCACATTCGTCGAGCCATGGACAAGATGTCTACTCCTGTTATACCCAACGAAGTATGTCTTGGCTCCTTGCTGCAGATACTTGTCACTAAGCCTGGCACTCTTAATAGGTGCATCGACGAGTGACGAGTCGTATTGAATAACCGCATAGTTCTGCAGCGGGTGCAGAAACACCACCTTGCCTTCCACAAGGATGGTATCGGCAATGCTCACAGTGATGTCACACAGATCGTGAGGTATGATAGCTCTTGAGATAAGCACCAGACCTTTCTCTGCGTCGATCACCAAGCCCATGCCTGATCGGCGGGACATAATAAAGCCATCAAGCTTGATGGGCATAACGCAAGTAACATAGACGAAGCTCCGAATTAGCTCCGCGACCTTCGGATGAGGTATGTGGCCCAGCTCAATAAAGGAGGCGCTCTGTCGCTGAGGTATAGCAGGTGGTAGGGGACTACCTAGGTCATTGAAGTCCCACAGGCCAGTCTTGTCGTTCCGGATGGCCATTATCATCTTGGCAGACCAGTGGCGGTCTAAATAGACTGTGCCTGTCTCAATACTGTTGAGATCACAAGGATCCAAATAAGTAATGACGACTCTTGCCTTGTCCGGAATATCCTTCATCACTTTGATAAAGGTGTTGAGATTGGGAACATTTTTGTGGTCAATTGTCTGGATTATCAACCCATCGTCACCCCCCTTAAACGGGAATGAGCCTGCCGAGCCACAGAGAAAGACACCCTGTACAGGAATCGCATAGCGGCGAGCTTGTTGGTAGGAAAGGTCATGAAAGTTTGCGCCAGCAACCGTAACAAAACGGTCAGGCGTGATTTTGTGTAGATCGCCCACCTCGATGTCGACCTCAACATCCTTGCCGCCACGCTGCAGCAGTATTTTGACAGTCATGCCCACACTCCTGTCCATGATATCGTCCAGGCGAATGAATTGTGTAAGAAGGTCGCCATTTACTTTGATGAGTACATCGCCTGCCTTGATCTTCCCGTCTGATGGGCCCATGGGAAGCACTATCTCAGCCACAAGCATGTTGGTTTCATATGGGAAGGCCTGGCGCATAGCAGCCTCCCACTTGGGGCTCAGGCCAAGACGCCTGCACTCATCAAATGGCTTGAAGAGGAATTGGCATTGGATGTCTCCTCGTGTGACTGGCTTGCCCTGCTGGATGCACTGGAGAGCACGCAGGGGTCGGTCCAGGGGTAGGAAAAAGTCAGTGGATGCTTTATCAGTGCGACCACTGGCCTGGAGTGCGACGGCCGAGCCATCCTTGGCGATAACGGGACTACCAGAACTGCCTCCAGTCGCGGCAGCACTTGCCTGATAGTAGCACGTATTGAAGTCGTTGTAGCCCTTGCTATACTCAGGGGCATTCCGGTCAAGACGGCTGATGATACCCTGATGAATACTGAGCTTCTCACAGGCATCATTACCAACTATTCGAATCTCTATTCCCACTATATATATATTAGTCTCCTATTACCAAGGCAAAATGATATAGCTGCTCACTAACCTGTGGCTTGGTCAGGACGCAAGTCTAGGCTATTGGCCTGCATGTATTTGAGATCCTCAGTATTGTAGCGGAGAATTCCAAAGTCGTGTACAGGGTCACGATAGAGAGGGTAGCATTGCACTTCCTCATGGTTTTCGAAGACGCAGTATCCCCAAAAGGGTCCTGCGCCTACAACGTGTCGATTAGTCAAAACGTAGCTACACAATATTAGCAAGAGGTATGAAACTTTGTTAAACGGCCTGGGCTTACCCGCGCTTAGCGTCAACCACAAAACAGGTGGCCTCGCCCGTTATAGCAGTTTCCACGTCAAAGGACTGGGGATGGCTGAATCTGATGGCCACAACACTGCTGGCCACCCTTTTAATGGTATCCTTCCACTCTTCAGGCCCCCCTGGCATGCCAGAACAGAGCATAGGATCAGCGGCAAGGTTGGAGGTCTTGTCTTGCTGGTCGGGTAAGTCGACGTCCGGGCTGTCCTCTTTGGAGGGGCGTTCGCTGGCTCGCCTCTTTGCCAGTTGGGGCTTATTTGGAGAGGCCTTTCTCTTAGGTCTAGTCTGACCTCGCTTTCTGTTCATCTTTTCGTTATATTGCGTGGGCGACCAAGGATTGGAGTAAGGAAGGAAGAGTGTGTTGTTGTAATTAAAGAGTATATTTCATGTTACAGAGGTGATACTGGGGTTTATATAGAGAGCTATATCAATGGATACCTTAGGACTTGGGGGGGTTAGGGGACTTAGTCCTGCGGGACGAAATGGCATCATGGCCACGTCAGCATAAAGATTGGGTCAAGTGAGGGTACAAGACTAAGCACAATAATAAGAGCTAAAATGAGAGTCTTACATTAAGAGGAAGAGCCACTTAACCCTCTTGACTCCTGGATCGTATGGAGGCTGGGTTTATACTCTACAGGCAGAAAAGGCAGACTTCGGGAAGGCCGATGCAGAGGAATGTGGAGAGTGGCAATGCATGATGGTAAATGAAACGCGTAATAGATGGACTAGCCGTGTTGCAGGCAGTAACTCGGACTGGGACCCCTAGTCGGTTATGCTGCTTAGCAGCAGTGTGTACAACATCTCGAGACTCGGATCCCGATGCCAGGTTCTGATAAACTACCCTTCACGTTTGTATTTCATCTCTATATGGTGCGCACCACTCGGTATCATATAAGTTATCTGACTTTGTTTCCAGTCAGGAGGCTTCCTGGCAATACATCTTGTTATCCCCGCTGTATCAGCCATTGCTTCATATTTCCAGTCGATATCTAATTATAACGTAGATTCCCTCTAGAGAGACTTCCACGATGGATGCAATCCGTATCGAAAATTACCGCAGGGGCTTATCCGGTGACGCGGCCGCGATGAAACCAAGAGGCTGAGAGGGCCACTCCTTCTCCAGCTTGCGTTTGCCCATGAGGGGCCAGATCCGGTAACTGATTGGCATCCAATAATTCACTGATGAGGAATATCCCTTTGCATAGGAACTTTTAATTTTCAGGGATTGAGCTATTCTTAGTTGGTCAGCTGGTCGTTCCTGGCGACAGGGTTACCCCTTTTACTCTCCACTTGGTAGATATAGTTCTTGACCCATCTATGCCTTGGAAGAATTTGGGGTTATGAATGATCAACTTGCCTAAACACATGTTTCAGCCTTATTCTTGGCTTCAGCGAAAGTTGCCGGCCACGAATGGGGAGATCTAGATTCAATATGGCTTTCGTGCCGGGTTAAGGTCTTCCACACACCGTGTAGCCTGACCATGGCCTAGCTGACGTGGCAATCCAATGGGGGCTCAATTATCAGGGCAGACTGACTACAGAATCAAATTGCCCTTGGTCTCCTCGATGGTTTGATCAAATGAGATGTCTATACACCAAATAAACAAACGGCGTTCAGTCCATTGGCATCGCTGACTCAGTCTTGCCATCCCCCACCGCAACATCAACCAGTAAAAAAGTTCAGTCACCGAGACCCAACTGGTGGCTCCTTCTCGCCCTCGACCGAAACGGCATGCAGGTCGCCGCCGAGGCTGCCAGTAGTCCCCATATATCTCAGGGTAGCTTTAACATCAGCGCTAGTCCGCCTCGACGCGCAGTGGCGACGGCGAAGTCAAGAGTCCCTCATATCTTTCTCTAGTCAGTCTGGACGATGGTGAATTATCGGTCTGCTTACATCTCTGCTGACTATTGTGAGTCATAGCCTGTAAGGATTATGGGGTGAGGTGTAAACCAATTTCACCCTTGAACGAGGGGGCATGGTACTGCCCTATCCCCAATCCAGCGCCAACGATGCAGGTATTGCAACGCCACGGGCTAACGATGGGCATTAGTAGAAGTATAAAAGGCGCCTACTTCCTCGATGGTAGACTGTATTTAACAGCATGTAGCCACAAGCCTCAAGCTTTTCTCAACCTAGTCGCAAAGCTTTTCTGCCAATTGTTATCTATTGCTTTGATATCGCCATTATCGTCAGCGTGGGTTTCCTTGAAGTCGCTGGTCTCTATCCCTCTAGGGCACAGTATCAGGAAATCCCACATTCAACGGCATACTATACCATCACGACCGACTGTGTCTGGTTCTTTGCACCGAGTACGCGGTAAGTTCCCCTCTAGATTGTATAAATCTCCATCATTCTTCATCAGGTGAAACTAAGTTTTATTTCTATCCTAGTGTTATCCTTCTGCGGCCTCAAACCACGGCGGCATGATAGACCTCTCTGCCACCGGCGGCGCCACACAAGGCGTGGATGATGATGTCGTCGAGATTCTGTCTAGAATGCAGTCAGATGCCAGTATGGATGCCGATGAAAACCTCCAGAAGGCTAAGTTGGAGAAGCTAAAGGAGGAGGCAAAGCAGTTAGAAGAGAAGAAAAAGCGGTTAAAGAAGAAGAGGAACTGGTTACAGATGGAGAGAGACCAATTAGATGAAGAGATTGGTGAGGAGTTGCAGTTAGAGGAGGAGATAGAGGAGTTAGGTGAGGAGGTAGATGATTTAGAGGAGGAGGTAGAGGAGTTAGAGCAGGAGGTAAAGGATTTACAGAGGGAGAAGACACGGTTGCAAAGGCAAAGGAAGAGACAGCGAAAGTAAATTTGATGACGGATTTGCAGCTTTATCAGAGAAGAAAAATCAGCCTATTAGCTGGATTAAAGTCAGCTTCACAATTATTGTCCCGGTAGTCTTTGGTTGTGCCATTTATATCAATTTACTTAGATTCGACCCCATTCACTTCGCTATGCTAGGAGCGCGTTTATGGACCGAGGAGGTGGTGATGACGCTATGTTAGAGGACCCTGGCCAGCTCTAGATCCTCTATCCAACTCACTATGCTAAAAGATTGGTGTGGATCAGGTCAGCCAGTTAGCAGTGTTATCTAGTCCTTGCCCATCGTGAGCGTCCCATAGTCAACGGGCATCTGACACTTGCTACCGGTATCAACGGTTCAGGCGCCTCCCCTGCCAGGTCATAATCTAGTCCACCTCAAGGCGCGGTGACAGCGGTGGAGTCAAGAGTCCTTCATATCTTTCTCTGTCAGTCTGAACAAAGATGAATTATCAGCCTACTTACATCTCTGCCGACCATTGTGGGCTTGATAGCCAGTCTCAAGAATCTCAAGAACTGCATTCACCACCTCTTCCTGAAATTCATCCATTGTGTGCTCTTTGCTGTCAGAATTCAGAGATTGTAGGAATGTTGCTGATTGAAGAGTGAAGAGGTCCGAGGTCTGCTACGTAGGTGGGAAAGGGCCCCTGTTTATACTTCTGCGCGGCCCCGCATTCTGAATCGCGTCCATTACGTCCTATGGGAAAATCGCCCAGTAGATATTGTAATAGATCACGGAAATAGATGAAGGTTTTCTCAAATCCTATGGATTGTGTTATCTTGTTTTCCAAGCTCGGTATCGCTAGGGCTCTTGAGCTGTGTAATGTTGGCCGCAACCTGCCTGGCATGCCATTCTGGTTGGGTGGCGATAATCTCAAAACAGCTTTGCCGGAATAGAAGGTCCAAGGAGCTTTTAGGATACCCTCATATATCAAATTATTGCCCTTTGTACGCAACCTAGCACTTGTCATCTGGCGCAACGGGTAAGGTCTCGCCCGCCTTCGAATTTGCGTGAGATACGTGAGGGATTGGGCCCCTTCACGTATTGCAGGTGACACTCGGTCCCAGGTTTTATGAGCTAGATCGCGGGCCTTCACAAAGCGCGACAGAAACTTGAATTTATGGGCTATCTAGGGGTATAGAAGCAGAGGCAAAAGCGAACGAAGCCAGCCTTCTGACTTGTAAGGCTCGAGAAAAGGCAGGCTTAGGCTGTTGGCCCTATTAGGCAGGCTATAACATTTGGTTCCTTTGTACTTGAGCGACCGCCGGGATGGTGTCGGGGACTTCAATATCTTTTTGCCTTTAAGATGCAGTTACAGAAGTCGTGATATGAATCTTGAAAATCTAAGGCTAATAGAGCTACTAATGGAGTTGTGAATTCTTCAAAACGCGCTAGTGAGCCTCATAAAGGCGCTAGCTGTAAAGAAGGGGTCAAGGGTTCGAACAGAGGATGGGTCTGTCTCTCACCCTAGGAGCCAAAACTGGAGCGATGCACACTGACCAATACCTTATTTGGACAGCACAAGATACGCAAGTAAATCCTTAACACTACAGCCTTTCGGCCATTCTCTTCTTTTCTTGACGAGGGGCGACAGTCTTCTCAATTTGCTCTTCAAGCTGACCATGCCCCGGAGAGTAAGTTAGATAGATAGTATCTGGGTCATTCCAACTTTCTTTGTAGAGAGGGTTGAGCTCTTTGCCCTGGCTATCCTGAAGCACATAGCTCTGTCTCATATACTTCAGGCATATCCGTCGTAAGTGTGATGGATCCGAAGGATCTGGTAGGAATTTATGTCTCTGTTGCCACTCTTCCCCTACTTTTACTTTGAAGTATATTGCAGCCTCATTCGGCTGTTCTGCACTTTGCGCTTGACCCTGACAAATATGTAAGCGCAAGAACCCGAATCACGGGCTAAGGCCCCAAACCTGTGAGTGTTCTTCTGGCTCATTAGAAATCTGGTGCTGGGGGGTCCCGTCGGATATGTTTGATTCATCGGGACGTGTCGTTGCACTCATCCATCCCATTCTTGGGGGACTTAAAGGGGTATCAGCGGGTGGTAGCTGTGATTTTGAGTTCGTTGAGCACAAAGTAATTTCCTTTGCAGGTGCAGGCACTGCTGGTTGGCTAGCCTGCCCTTCATCATCTGTGATTTCATCAAGCTCATCAAGGTTTCCAAGTCCAGCTTTTACCATTGTCCGTAAGCTTGTACCGCGTGGGTTTGATTCATGCAATGGCCCAGCAAGGTTCTCGGATGCAGAGAAGTCCAGGGCATCTACAATCGATCTAGCGTCTTTAGCTGTAGCGGTTAGACGGTCGCCTAATAGAGACATATTAGGATGTATATCGGTTCGAGTCGGGCAATCCTCGTCGGTTAAGATGTTTGGTATCAGGGTTGGAGTTGATTGTCCGTTTGGCCTTGTCTCTGAGCTTTGGCCAGCTTCTGTCCCTTGGCCCAAGCCTCCAGAGTAAGGAGGTGTTGGAGGAGACTGTGGTGTGTCGCCCTCTGTAACTCTGGGCAACTCTGTTGGCTCTGTTGGTTTTGCTACAATCGAGGAAACTGTTTCACATTCTTCTGGGGGGACTCTGGGGCCAGCATTGTGCTCTGGTATTGATATACTTTTCTGACCGTGCGGTAGATCTTCGGGCTCTGTGTCTTGCCCAAATTGTACTGGTTGCAGAGGACCAAGTTGTATATGTTGCAGAAGATCAAATCCTTGACCTAATTGCGCTGCAGGACGTGAAAATCCCGTACTAAACTTCGTTGGTTTATTCGATGATGCTATTGTTGACTTTTGTCCTTGACAGTTGTTTCCTACTCTGTTCCCTGAGTCTTCGGGCTCTGTGTCTTGCTCAAATTGTACTGGTTGCAGAGGACCAAGTTGTTGCAGAAGATCAACTCCTTGATCTAATTGCGCTGGAAGACGTAAAGATTCCACATCGAACTTCATTAGTTTATTTTGCGGTGCGATTGTTGACTTTCGTTTTTGATGGCTATTTCCCACCTGGCTCCCTGAGCCTATATATTGCAACCCTGGGCCCATCTGTGGTAGGTACCTCTTTCTCTTATTTCCCTGAGGTTCAGGGTCCAGCTCGGATGAATCCTCAGCAAAGATATCCACGTATTCGAAATCATTCAGGCGGAACCTTATGTTGCCTATCTTGGAGGGGTTGCTTTTCATGCCGGCCCCTGCATTGCCAGGCATCTCCAAGTCTCCCTCATCCTCGGTACTTTTCTCGGGCTCTTCTTCGTGATTTCCCAGTCCAGCTTTTACGGCCTGCAACGGGCTGGGGTTGCATATGTTTAGCTCCTCTGATGGTCTAGCAGAAGGATTCTCAGATGAGGTTATATCCATATTGGTTATGAGGGCTCCAGGATTTGCCTGTTCAGGCAGTGCATGGACAACATGAGGTTCTGGCGCAACAAGCGAGTTCAGTGCTGCTTGTCTCGCCTTCAGTCGATTAATGTCCTCTTGTAGCTCCGATTTCATCGCGGCAAGCTCATTCACAGCGGATTGGTGATCCTTCTCCAGCTCTTCTTGTCGCTCTCTCCGTGTCTGTTCAGCCTGGCGTGCATTGATAGATAACCTTGCCACCGCATCGTTTAATCTTCGTTCCTCTGACTCCAGATTCTCTATAAAAGCCGTTTTTTCGCTTGCTTCTTTCGTGAGCTGGTCCAGTGTGCTTTGTTTGGCGGCCACTTGTACCACCAGCTGACTTAGATTGCTCTGTTGCTCGACTATGGCCCCTTGAATTCGTGCGGATGCTTTTTGCAGCTCCCGCTCACGTTGAGCGAGTTGATCTAACTTTGCTTGCTGGACTTCCATCATATGCATAACGTGCTCGTGCTGGTCTTGTCCCTCAGGATCCTCCTCTATCATCTGTGGGCTGTGCTGATCCTCCATGAGGGTCTCCTTCTCTCCAGTGTGTAGTTCTTGGTTCGCGACATCGCATGCTTGGAACATTTCCTGATCACTTACCACCGTTTCCCCAGGCATATCATTGATGAGAGTCATGTCAATCTTGCAATCCTTGCCAAAGAACGCGAAATAGCTAGATCTTTGGATAAAGAAGGATGAGACTGTCGTTTCGCGGTTCAAAGAAGTGTGAAGCGTATTGATGAACATCTTCGATTTATCCCGCAAATGATCATGAGGCTTGGGTTTGCCACTTCGCTCTGGCTTTCCATCGTCTATCCATCTGCCGTCATCCATGCCTTCACCGTCGCTTATTGCTTGAGCTGACTTGATCAACCCTGCGACTTGTCTAATGCAGCCATCGAGATCGTTGTATCTAAAACGATTGGGGCTTCGGGCCGTTAGAAGAAGTCTTCGAGCGATTTCGCGGTCCGGATCTCCGTGTCGCAAGCTTTCGA
The DNA here is from genome assembly GCA_020746835.1 of Stachybotrys elegans. Lineage (NCBI taxonomy): Eukaryota > Fungi > Ascomycota > Sordariomycetes > Hypocreales > Stachybotryaceae > Stachybotrys > Stachybotrys elegans. The sequence continues at coordinate 65,854 of JAGPNK010000035.1, read as the reverse complement.
TCTGATCAGATCGAAAACCGAGCTTGTGGGCCAGTGAAGCAAACTCAAAAAGTATCTCTTCGTTGGCTTGTCCTTTTGCTGGTCCCGCTACTTTCTTCTTTACTTCGACTGGCATTTCCTCGTACTCGCGGTACGCAAAGAGCCACAAGGTCCTGTACGCTATATCAAATGGGTCCGCTCTGCCTGCTGGGATGGACTTGACTGAGGAGTCAGAAACCTGAACTAGACAGAGACCTGTATCCGCATTTGTATACGAGGACTTCAAGACAGATTGTATGGTCTCTTCTCCCGAGACATGCACCAGCCACTTGAAGCTGTCCGCCACAAGTTTGAAATGCGTAAGATCGCTAAAAATCCGGTGAGACTTGGAACCAGACAGTAGACTGTCTCAGAACATATTTTCCTCCAAATGGTTTGTCGCCGTTCATTATCAAAGGCCCCAAGGATCTCTCCTGAGCAGACTCGACTGTAAAGAACTTGGGTCTCCGCCTCGCAAGCACCTGGCGCCTTCAGCTCTAGTACACGCAAGGAAGCTACATCAAGATGTTGCATATCCTGCTCATTATTATCAAAGACGGAATACCAAAATCTCCTAATGTGTTCAAGGTAGCGTAGCAATTTCTGTTTGTCATTTATACACTCTCCTTTAGAATGGAAAAGTATCTACCTCGTCACACCTCATTGGTATCATCTTATTCACCGCACTCAAGCGCAGACCGTTGTAAATGGCCGGCAGGTGCTGGAATGCATCAAAGGCCTCTGCAAATTTATCATGCTTGAATAGCTGATTAAGACGATCCCTTGGGTTCCTGGATCCCTTTACAGATACCGTAGCTAGGCGTGACCACCACCGATTCTCGAAATAAGGGTTCGGCGGCTGCCCAAACCTGCCTTGATACAGGCGTATCTTATAGTAAAACTCGCCGTCGTCGGGTCTTCTCTCGTTGGAATACTCTTCCACCAAATCTTGTTTGGCTTCCTCGCTGATATCTGGCTTCGTTAAGCTTCCCGACTGGACTAAGTAATAGGGACTACCTAACAGACCTGCCTCAAATAGGTCAATGGTCCAATAAAATTCGGCAAAATTAGGTGATTGCTTTGCAGCTTCCACACGATGTTGCCCTCGGAGACACGCGAGATGTGTTCCGGGTGGGAAATCCAGTATAGGGTAGTCGGGCCCAGGAGAGAGCAGTGCCTCTCGGGATAAGGTTGTGGCGGCAAGAGCTTTGCATAAGGTGCTCTCATCGATAAGAGCTGGTATTCGATTATAGACGTCATCGGGTGTACATCCCTGTTGTTCCTGGAACAGATTCTTGATGCGTTTTACGTTTTTCGGATCCGGACTTCTTGCGTTTGGGAAACGCAAGATACCAAGTTGAACACGGGCAACACCAATATGTTTGGCAGATTTTTCAACTTGAATACGCCGAGACGTAGCTCGAAACCCGGTTTCGGACATGTTTGGTGGGCTATGGTGCCATCAGTAGCGGTAGCTAAAGAAGAATTTATCCGTCCAGGTACATGCCGCTATTTTCATTTCACTAGCCAGCGGATGATCTAATCATGCTGGATTCTTTGTCAACTCCATTTTCGGCTCTTCCGCATGGGCCATACGCATGCATCTCTAATCGGCTGCTTGGCGCTTGATGTTCACACAGCCATGGCATTCAGCTAGCCATATATGGCTCCGCGTGGCGAAATTAATAGAAGGCCAATCGCAGTCTGAGAATTCAAGCTTCATATGTAGCGTAGGCAGGTACCTACAGTACTGGTATAGTAATAGCTGTTTACTGGCTCTAGATGAGCCGTTGACGCGACGCCAATAACGGCTTCCGTCTGATTAGTAATTAATCTGTAAACAAAGCCCTGGTACTGGCAGCCCCCACACACATAGGCACTACGTACAGCAAGTTAAATACTGTATGTCTTTCCCTTCTTTTCATCGGTTATTCCTTGCCTCACCAATCTCATTATGCCGTTACTAGGAAGAAGGATTTTACACTTTCTAAAGCGCAAGAGTACCGGTATCAAATACCATTTGCCATTCCATAGCAATAGCAGAGCGCAATCTTCAATGTCCAAGGCTATAGTGGTACCCCAAGCAGCCCCTACAAAGCCAGGTTTGCAAGACAGCGATAGCAGTCCATATTTTGTTTCCCGCAAAAGGTCTAGAATATGGGCACGCTCCATCAAAAGGCCATATAAGCAATTACATAGCGAAGAATCATTCCTATCCCAGCCAGCTCCTACAAAGCCAGGTTTGCAAGACAGCAATAGCAATCAAGGCTTTGCTTCCTACAAAAGGCCTAGAACAAGGACAAGCTCAGATTCTACTGAAAGGCCACATAAGCGATTGGATAGCAAAGAATTATTCCTATCCCAAGCAGCCCCCACAAAGCCAGGTTTGCAAGACAGCGATAGCAATCAAGGCTTTTCTTCCCACAAAAGGCCTAGAACAAGGACAAGCTCAGATTCTATTAAAAGGCCACATAAGCGATTGGATAGTAAAGAATTATCTCCACCCCATGCAGCTCCAACAAAGCCAGTCTCGCAGTATAGCAATGACTATTTGGCTTCCCGCCCAAAGCGTAGAATGAGCTCATATAACTATGACAGGCCGAATAAACAATTAGATGCAAAATACAATGCTTCCCTCCTGGGCGTTTATTCGCGATTAATAAGGAGAAAACGCTCTGGCAAGCGCAAAGATTGGTCACAAGAGAATGATTTGGAGACACAAGCGAAAAAGCGCCATCGGCCAGCTTATTAGTATAGCCTGAGTTCTTTGGTCAGCGTATATTTATTGCCATCAATGTCCCTAGGGACAGTTTCCTTCAATGAACTTACCTCAGCCGTATGCTACAAGCGTCCAGGAACCATACCAGCTAGTTCGGTAGATAAAAATATACCTGCCTACATAGTAACAATCCCTCGAGTTTGTGAAAACTTCTGCGAAATTACTACCTTTTCTATGTATACAGTACGGCAGCCTCTCACGAATGCCTACAACGCAGCTTCTGCCCTTACTTTTTATCCGCCTGCTGCCTCACAGCAGAGATTACGCGGCGGATCATTGCTATCGTGCTCATACCCGATTCTAGCGGAATGCGGTAGTATGAAATGAGAATTGGGTCGCATGGAAAATATTGAGATGGCCTGTCAAACCGATCGAGGAACGCAGCAGGGATGCAAGCTGTGTAGAAATAGAGGCTTTGTCCCTGTGTTTTGGTTCCTTGTTTAAGAGCTAGAAGATGAGCCTTTTAGCTCTCAGTCAGTAGCTTGTTACTAAATAATATTACGTGGCATACCTTGAAGTACGCCATGGTCTCTTTGGGGATCTTAGCCACCTCTGAAGACATGCCTTGTTGGCGCTTCTGTCCTTCGGCGAGGGCAATCAGAAGGGCAACGATATAGGGATCCTCTACTTCATTCTCCGGTTGGATATGGCGTTGCTGCTTCTGTTGAAGAGAAGCGATCTGTGGACCGCCGTATTTGGAGGCTGAACAGTTGATTGACTGGTTGCGCCAGAGTCGTAAGGTCTCAAGGTGGAGATAGGCGAGGGTTGGAGGGGCTGAGTTGTATGAGGAGCTTGAGAAGGTGCCGAGGGTTTGCAGACTAGCGACACTCTGCTGATTAAAATGGAAGGGTAGCCTATCGCTGTGGCCAGGCGTTATTAGATTCATCACTGGACAGTAAGAGTTACTTACTTGGTAGACTTGATATGGCGGATGTCATGGACATCAAGAAGGTATCGAACTGCCGAAGCCTTGTCCCCAAGCTCAGCCCTTAGTAGATATACGGCACTGTAAATGGGTTTGGTTTTAATAGCCTCGGTTGACGTTTGACGCTGCTTGTTCCGTTTCAGCTCTTTTTGTACTTTGTTATTGCTCGGCTGGGATTCCTGTCTGGCTTCCTCGCGAAATTCGATCCCTAGAAGCTCTAGATGTCGAGCACCCCAGTGCAGTGGATGGATATATAGACGCTCTCTGCTCCGCAAAGCGCTATTGACTGACAATGGCATGGGCGGTTCAATAGAGAAACTAGATGTCGAGGTGCGACCTTTCTTCGGAAGTCTCTGGAGGGTATCGTCGGCCGTTCGCTTCGATCCCGATTTCGGCGGCAGAAGGGAACTCTCCTCTGATAGTGGTCGTGAAGCGGACATATCATCTTGTGTTGGTAGATGTTTAAGTTGGGTTCGAACTATCTGACGCGTTGATGTTGTCTTTCCTTTCGCGCCTGGAGAGCACGTGATGGACCCACCTGTCTTCCGCAGCCACAACTTTAGCCACAGTCTAGGCGCCACGAATGGTTCTGGTCACTAGCTGCAAGATTTCCCTCCCCCCTCCTTAGGTCGGCCCCCGCCTCTTTCATCTGAGCCGATTATCTATCATCTTCTTCGTGATGGAGTATAAGGCATACTCAGCGCAAACTCGTCAAGATCTCGCAGCTATTGCCAAACAAAATGGAGACAGACAGGTCATTTTACAGCTCAATAAAAGAGAGTTGACAAGCCCCGCTAGCAGGTGGAACATTCGCCATCTGATTGTCTACCGGCTTCTCGTCTACCAAAACGAGGCTTTTCTATCAGAACTAGAAGCCGACCACGACACATACTGTCCACTTTGCAGAGATAGCCAATCCAGTCCTCAGAAACTCAACCATGCCAGGACCCAGGATCTCATTGCGGAAAACCCACGCGATTTCTTCATGAAAACCGACTGCGAGATCATGCAGTCACAAGATGGGTTCTTATGGGCTGCACTTCGAGAGGCAGCTCGCCCCGAACTCACTAACCAGGCAGAAATGCGCCCTCAGCGTGAAAGGAAACAGGTGCAACGGGAGGGCTATATTGATTCCGCAAGCGCAATCCCGGGTTCCTCCTCTCCGATCTTGCACTCCTCCTCCGAGTTTGAGGCCGACATGGCTAACCTCGATGAAGATGAGCATGAGGCTCGACGGAGTAGGCCTGAAGAAGTAACAGTTCACCTTGTTCTTTGTTTTCTGCGACATGTACTAAACCTCTGTCTCATACAACACCCTCCTGGCCTAGCGACGGAAGTTGAGGCGAGACCACGGATAGAGCGCAGGACAACAAATGCCTACGTTGCCGGAAATGTCCTTATTACCGCTGAGGATGATGGAGGGATCTGCTCGATGCATAAGGTAGGGTCCGGATGGGAAATAAGCCAGCCATTCTTGGCCCTGCTTGAGGCAAAAAGAGCATTCAAGTATGTCCGCTTGGACGAATCAACAGGGAATTACATCCCTGTCATCTCAAATGAGAACCTGGCTCAATGCCTCGGCGAGGCAATAATCACAAAGAAGGGAAACCCGCTGTTCCTGAAAGAAGAGTAAGTTCGCCTCACAACAATACATCAAAACAACTGCTAACATATTATCTTGTTCACAGTGTCTTTCTAATTGCAGCCAACAGTACTTATATGTGTTTCTTCCACTTCAAGTTTGGCGATGACTATGTGGAATATCTCGACGCAACAAACGAGACAGCTCAGAGAGAACTTGTTAACGATGAAGGGAAAGACACATGCGTTTATATGCACGGAACGAAGTGGTATAACCTTCTGTTAGGGGAAGGGAGACGAAACGCTTTATGCCATATTCTATCAGTGTTGAGGTGGCATGACGCCCGGGATGTTCGTCACCAAGCTGCTGGTGATTTCACAGAGGGCAGCGACGACTATGACTTACCTTATGGATCGGGGGATAATATTGATCACGGATTTGATAGTGACTCTATGGATACTGAACTATAGAATGGATACTGATGAGTAGTTACCTCGGGATTTTATTAATTATGCTGGGAGGACGACCTTGGCTCTGGTCCTTATATCTTGGCTAGTCAGCTACCCTAGACCAATATTCCATGTAAGCGGTCCTCCTTCTTTGCTGAGTCACGTGGTCTCTGAAATCCCAAAAACTCCAAATGTGCGGTCTGCATCCTTTGTCATGGAAATTCGATGGATCCCAGCCCATGCAGGGGTTTGGGGAAACGAGCAAGCCGACAAAGCAGCCAAGGAAGCCACAGGATGGAGGGAAGGAGGAGCCAATGGACCCAGAGCGGCCGAGCCGCCTGGACTATTGGCACTCCGTTCAACGCTCAAGATGTGGACGCACAAACACGTTCACAAAGCCTGGCAAGACAAATGGGCCAATGAAAGCCGGGGCAGGGTCTGCTTCCGTTATACGCCGAAACCAACAAAAGAGGTATTACAACTGCACACGAAACTCAACAAGAGACAAAGCGCACTGTTGATCGGGTTGCGGACCGAGAAGATAGCTACCAAGCACTTCCTCTTCAAGCAAAGGGTACCAGGCGTCACCGACGACAAGTGCCCCTGCGGACAAGGACGACAAACGGTATTGCATATCCTCCTGCGATGCCGGAAGCATCGACAACTCCGGAACCAGGAACTTGGCGACATCCTAGGACTAAGCGACCTTCGAAGGGTGTTGGGAGAGCGCAAAGCAGCCGCGAAAGCCGTCAGATTCATGGAACAGACAGGGACCCTTGGGCATCTCGGGGTTGAAACGTAGCCAGACGATGTCGGGCGCTGGGGGGAGACTGTAGGTACATGGACCCTATACACGAGGCGGATGTGGCCGCCTTTACTGAGCCTGAAAACTGTTGTACATTAGTAGAGAACCAGATTCTGTACGATGGTGCCAGCCACGAGTAGAATGAGGTTGAGGAGAAAGCGGGATCATTGGGGACAGCTGGTCAATGTTCATTGATGTTGGCGAAGTGGGGCAAGCCTCGGATTAACACCGGAGCGAGCTTCGGCTGTCCGCCAACCCCGCTAACCGGGCATGGCTGCTTATGTATAGCGGCTACAACCGAGTAGGAATATAACCTAACCTAACCTAAAAGTGCGTAATCCAAAAACTTCATCACCAGCGAGAACGAACTTTTTGAAAACAGCAACAAAAAGCCACCGCAATACGTCTGCTGCAGTCGTAAAGACTTCTGCGAAACACAATGCTTTCCCCGGTATTGTCGCATCCCAGGAGCTCCTTTGTGGCTGCAGGCAGGACAAGACCCATCACTTTAAGAGCAAGCCACACACGAAGCATCAATCGGCAGCTGTCGCCTGATCGAACCCTCGATAGACATCCAACGAGGGACGACGGAACCCGAATATCTGCATAACAACCGCCCCAAATACACAGTCACAGACGAGCATTTTTCTCGTTGCCCCGACAGAGATCGGAATGTCCCATAACGACGACGTCGAACAGAACCGTATCACCTCTCTCGCCGACAAAGCACCAGCCACCTGGCATGCTACGATCGATACCACAAAATACTACAGCCAGAGACAGTCTGGTCCCCTGTCGCCCCCTTTGTGAAGAAGGATTGGTGCCCCTTCAACATATTTGTCAATGGCACGCGAGCGTCGACGAGAGAGCTCTTATACTCAGTAATTCGGCAATCCGGACCGGATAGAACATCGCAATTTGGGAGGTTTGGCCAAGGGCCGGCCATGTAGCTGCTGCCGAGCTTCACAGAACACACAACACAGCCACATAGGAACCCAGCACGAGGTTATCATATCACCCGCAGTCGCTTCAATTCACAGCACACACAGAGATCCTGGGGGAAACAGGACGGAAGGAAACAGGCTATGCCGAGGGCTGGGGGAGACTGTAGGTACTACAGAACCACGCATGGTGAAATTCACCGACAGAGCCGCAACAGGAGGAAAACATAGATGGCGCAGCAGGAAACATACTGGCCGAAACTTATTCTGCCACAAAAACCATTCTATTTTAGTCTCGAGGCTGTCCCACAATGTCCCTATCAGCTTCCAACCCAGTTTCTCCTCACAATCTTCCCTTCGTCCATTGCAGTTCAACAACAAACGTCCACAATCCACGAATCAATAACAATTTAATATTCCCAAAAACACAATGTCCTTCAGCAGTGGAGGTTAGTGACGCCTCCGAAGTGGCGTCGAATTCGAGCTGGGTTCGACACATCGACCAATTCTCGGTCGAACCATCCCAGGGAGTAGTAGTTTCGATGAGGCTTATTCTACCCCTTCGCCCGACTAGATCAAACGAAAGAAGAACACCAACAGGGTTCTGCCAGCCTTGAATTTGAAACAATATAGCCGCCATGGAGAGGGCATCCGATCTCAGCGTCATCGAGTTGGTCTTGGGGTTGGTCTGCCAAAGATCCTTTGGGTAGGCTGTCAAGGGTGTCATAACGATACCACTGTAGAGGTTGTATCGCAACCAGCATGTTTCCATTCTAGCCTCGGGGTCGAAAATTTTATTTCTCTTAATTAAGAATACACTCTGGCTCTGGAGAGTGTTCTCGAGAGGTAGCCTAACAAGCTTGGAACGTGTTCGAAAATACCGAGAGGGATTTGCATCGCTTTGTTTCAGTGGTATCCCGATGACCGTCGTCATGTCTTTACCAGCCGTGCACTGGAGAATAGCCATAAAATCCCGTAGGCTATTTGGATTCGGCTGGTAGTTAGACGTGGCTAACTCGGGTTTATCCGCATTGTAGCGTAATATGCTTAGATCGAGCTGGATTCCTTTGCTGGTAACGACCAACGGTGAACCTTGGGTGGGATGAGACTCCACATCAGCACTATGCTGGAAGAAGGATGGGTGAGGGGCTAGTACTCCGATGATCGCGATCGAGGATTCGATCGAAGAGGAGTCCCACGCAAAGATAGATTGGTCTTCTGACTCTTTTAGAATTTCTTCTTGCAAACGTGTGAAAGCCCTATCACCTTCGCCGTAAAGGAGAGGCATATTGACGTCAAAGATTCCAAGAAGGCAGTATGCCATGTCCTCTGGGCGCGTGGTTTGCCGCCCTGCAGCCCAAGACATCCGCATGGCGACACTGGCATTGGGCCATTGCCCGAGGCGAAGTGTATCCGTATCAATGTTAGTTCTTGTGGAGATTCTTTCCATTAAATCATGCCTGTTGCCGATCCCACGCCAGTCCTTGTCAAAGAATTCTAGGTCTCGTGGTGCAAGCAGTTCCTGCAGCGTCCAGCCCCGGGTGAACCATTTTGAACTTTCGAAATCAGCACCCAAGGGCGAAGAAGAATGAGCTCTCCATTCCACGTCGGCGAGATAGGCAAAACAGCACACTGACTCGCGATACCAGTGGAACATGGAATTTATGGCCTCAGATAGTTCAGCACTCGATGACTACTAGATTAGCCTTGCTCAAGGAAGGTGCTTCGAACAATTACCTTGTCAATGCAACACGTGTCTACCCAGAAGTAGTCTACAGGCTGGTTGGATTGCCTGATGGCCCGAGCAAAGCCGATAATTTTTTTCCATCCGGGCTTGTCATCGAGTCCCAGGTGGTCAAGGTCGTGCAGAGTCACTTCATCCGCGCCCCAAGTGTGAGATAAAATCGCGTATGGCGGTGGTGTGCCAATAAATTCCTCAGCCCGGAGACTGCGGATATTCAGGAGTCTCATGGGAATTGATAAAGCGTTAGCAGGATGCTTCTGTTTTGGCCAGCGGTTGATTTAGACGAGTTCTGGATTATGTGGGTTTGGCTGAGATTGAGCGTCTATTCATAGGATCCAGACTTACGTGGCGTTGTAGCAGATTCTCCGCTTTATATGCGCCAAGAATCCTCAGCCTCCACAACTTGCACTTATGCGAAGACGATCAGCCATTTAGAGGACTTAAAAAATACTAGGCTCCATCCAGCTGAATGTCCACGTGATAGATGTGCCACTCTGAGTGGCCAAAAAAACGCTCAAGTATCCCTTTGAGTGTGCTAAGGGAGCAAGCTTGTATTCGCCCCATATTAATAACTAAGGCCTGTCGGTACATAAAGTAACTTTTCCAGCTAGAATATAAATTCTCCACCTTTAAGCCTATGACAATATGGATTCAGTACCTTAATGGAAGACACAATTATCGTCGGCGGCGTCAACGATGCCGATACAGAGCTTTTTATCCGTACAGACCACTATCAACAAGAAAGGGATGACGATATCACAGGGCGACCGGATTTTGAACCTGTAGATAACCGAGGCCCTGTATTTATCCCGATGGAGCCTGAACAACGCCCTGCCTGCCTGGAGCCGCTGCCAGCAAGTCCAGTCGACCTATTCCAGGACTTTGTGCCTGTCTGCCTCGTTGAGAAATGGGTAAGCTATACGAATGAGGCTCCCGAGCCCCCACGAGGTCCGGGACCGGGTTCTCGCAGCAACAGCAACTATCGAAAAGAGCCCTCGCAGCGAGGGCTTCGATGGACACCGACCTCTGTGTCAGAGATCTATCTATGGCTTGCCATGCAGGTTTACATAGGTTTACACCGGGAAACCCGCCTGGAAGACTATTGGAAGGTCTCCGGCGTCAACAGCCATGTCCCAACACACCCTATTATTAAATACATGACTTTCCACCGCTTCCAGCTATTGTCACGCCGTCTACGAATATCACCGCACACAACGCCTCCACGAAGGCCTTTCCTGCCGTGTGATGAGTGGTCTAACCACATACAAGCTATTTCTTTGCAGCTCTGGACCCCAGGCACAGATATCGCTGTAGATGAGTGTATGGTCGGCTTTGAAGGCCGTGCCTACGAAAAAACAACAGTCCCGAATAAACCAACGCCTACGGGCTTCAAAGTCTGGGTTGTGGCTCAAGCCGGCTATTTTTTGCAGTGGATTTGGCACACACCAACAGCAGCCCTTGGTCCGGCAGGGCTTCCGAGGCCGAAGAAGCAGAAAAGGCTCGGCGACAGCGAGATAGCCCTGAATCCGACACAGAGCGTTGTCATTACCCTACTATCAAGGCTGCCGGAAGCAATCTATCATGTCTTCCTTGATAACCTTTTCTCGTCTATCGACCTTTTCAAGGCCCTGAGGAACCGAGGGATAGCTGCTACAGGGACCTGCCGCACCAACTGTGGCCTATATAAGCCCTTTGTTGTAGCTAAAAAGGAAGACCGTCAGGGGAAGTGCTGGCCCGCGAATAGGGTCGAAGCTGTGCCTACACCAGACTGTCAGGTTCGTCAGGGGATAGGGGCTATTACCATTGAATAATAGGGAATTCGCATAGCTAACCTTTGCTTCTTCCCTTCTAGGTCAACTAAATAGCTTGGAAGGATAACGCCCTTGTGCTGCTGTTGACTACGGTCTTTACAGGGCTTGTATTTATTAACTGCCTGCGCCGGCGGCCTGTAGCAACAGCACAGTCACGGTCTATCAGGCTCGAATTCAAGGGCGAGGCAGTCAAGGAAATGCCTATGCTAGAAGCTGCTGCTGCCTATAACAAGAATATGGGTGCTGTAGATATAGGGGATCATCTACGGGCTACAGAAGGTCTTGACCACCGTAACCGTAGGGGGGTTGGCGGGCAATCGCCTGGAATTTCCTGCTTGAAGTTATCCTTGTAAATAGCTTCTTATTACAGCAGCGAGCCCCGGGGCCCTCGCCGTGGGCTCCGTATAGCTCGCAGCGGCAGTGGCGGCAGCGCCTTGTAGATGACCTGTTTACTCTATATGGAAAGACAGGGGGCTCAAGGGAACGTTTCCGTGCTGGGGACACTACAGTCACTCTATCACAGCATAATCATGTCAATAGAGGGAAAAGCAGCCGTTGTTTGGGCTGTCAGGGGCTTCGTGCCGGCGAGGTACGGTCACGAGGGGTGAGTCGCCGGCAGCCCCTTTCCCGGGTCAGTGGGAATAGCCTCAAGCCCACGATGACAAGGAAAGGTTGTGACATATGTAATGTAGCTCTATGTACCAGGCCAGAATGCTGGGACTTCTACCATAGCCTAATTTCATAGGAAACAGAAGTCACTTTTTTTTACGGAATTTTTATTGGCCAAAACCCCTGTCTGTGACAAGCTTGCTGCTTTATGACACTCAAGGGGATAATTCACAAAGCTACATATTCACTAATGGACCACACTTCCCTGAGCATCCTTGTGGATTGGTCTTACGTATTACTCATAATACATACATACACTTCACGATGTTTGCGTAGATCCTAGCCATGAATATATCACACTGGCACCCATGTTTCTCTCCTGAGCCTAGGGAATACTGTACAACCATAGAAAACCGAAAGAGCTGCCGATGCCATCATCCATGTGCCTATGATGCTAGCTGTAATCACGGCAGTAACAGACCATTGACCATCCTACATACTATAAATGTTGAGAAGTGTAGTCCCAAAACCCATGATAGAGTTCATAAGTGTCGGACTGTTCTTCATATCAGCTATCTATGACGACACGATGGTGCAGGGGGAAGGCTCACATGACGATGTATCGGTTCACCCATATGTAATTGTGGCGCCAGCGCCACCACAAGAAGCCCAAGCCACATGCTGCGATCAGGCAAGAGAAAGAAGCTATGTAAATAAGCGGAACGTTTCGTACAGCATGCATTACAGACTCTGCCACATATCCAGAATCGTCGAGTACTGGTGATTGCCGAAGTGAGGCGTATGTGGAAGGAGATATGAGGAAGCCGGCAAGTAGGAGCCATGAGAGGAACCCGACAATGACAAAGTAATATAAGGCGATGTTTTTGTCTATCTCCAAGATCATCTGATCGCACCTAGAAAGCCATCTAGACTTTTCGATGGATTCATCTTGGCTCCCGATTGACTGGGTTCTGAATAGATTGTTCTTTATCTTTACGATGAGGTACGTTGTCGTTCGAACAGGACCTCCTACGCGGCTATACAATGTAGGTAGTGTATGTACTGTAGCGGTAGCCACCGGTGCTTTTCAAGTCTGGATCGCCATTGCCCCGACCGGGCAATCAATAGTTATGTATATGAGCATAGGCTTTAATCAAGAAATGCACAAATATACTAGCCATCTTTTGGCCGCTTCCACCGCTAAGAAAGCGAAGTACACAATCACATGCAAGAATGATGATGCACATGAACTAGGAGCATTGAGAACTTGAGAACCTCATGAGAAGTGTAACGGTAAGGCAATGTGTACTGTACCTACCATCAGACGGTTGAGCTATGTAATAGAGCCCGACCTACAGTGCCTATCCGTAGCAACAGAATCAGTCCTGACCTGCGTGTCCCTGTCCACCTGCTTAGCCCGACCCAGCCCGTGACACGATTCACGAGTTGCCGACACAAGACACGGCCGCTGGAGTATCAAGAAACCGTATGACAAAGAGCCACAATTGGATCACTTAAGGCGTTGCAGAAATCCAGAAGTGGACGAGCTGGTATATATGCTTATTCTGATCTCATACTGTAAAAGCCAGATGGTGCCGTCCTGATCTGTGCAGAAAGGGCAATTGCTTTATAAATTGCCGTCACAAAAAGCGGACACTACAGTAAGATGGGCTTATGCCTCACTTAGGTCCATTTCTTGATATAGGGTACTGGAGTGCATTGCTCCAAAAACATCCCATCAAACAGATAGAGCACTAAATCTATACCTAAAGACTATTCTCGAGACGTCTAGATTTTAGCCTCATATTTATATATCAAGGGCCGACCCCATATAGCATCCAAATCTCGTGCAGCTAACTGATTATCATGAAACTTCCGGAAGAAACCAAGCAGCCATCAGGTCTTCGGCCAAGCCAAAAGGTAAATCCGGCGCATACCTTCGGTAAGCTATCGCACAGACCACGGAAGAGCTCCAGCAAGGTGGACTGACAGTGGAAATCCGATGGATCCCGGCCCACGCAGGGGTCTGGGGAAACGAACAAGCCGACAAAGCAGCCAAGGAAGCCACAGGATGGAGAGAAGGCGGAGCGACTGGACCAAGGGCCGCCGAACCAGCGGAACTATGGGCACTCCGTTCGACGCTCAAGATGTGGACCCACAAGCACGTCCACAAAGCCTGGCAAGACAAATGGGCCAACGAAAGCCGGGGCAGGGTCTGCTTCCGCTACACACCGAAGCCAACAAAGAAAGTATTGCAGCTGCACACGAAGCTCAACAAGAGGCAGAGCGCGCTCTTGATCGGATTGCGAACCGAGAAGATAGCCACCAAGCACTTCCTCTTCAAGCAAAGAGTACCGGGTGTTACGGACGATAGATGCCCCTGCGGACAAGGACGACAAACGGTATTGCATATCCTCCTGCGATGCCGGAAACATCGACAACTCCGGAACCAGGAACTCGGCGACATCCTAGGACTAAGCGACCTTCGGAGGGTGTTGGGAGAGCGCAAAGCAGCCGCGAAAGCCGTCAGATTCATGGAACAGGCAGGGACCCTTGGGCATTTCGGGGTCGAAACGTAGCCAGACGATGTCAGGCGCTGGGGGGAGACTGTAGGTACGCAGACCCGTATATGAGGCGACGATAGCCGCTTCGACTGAGCCTAAAAGTACTGTACATTAGTAGAGAACCACACTCTGCACGAGGGCGGTGGCCACGGGTAGATTGAGGTTAAGGAGAAAGCGGGATCATTGGGGACAGCTGGTCAATGTTCGTTGATGTTGGCGAAGTGGGGCAGACTCTGGATTAACACCCGGAGCGAGCTTCGGCTGTCCGCCAACCCCGCTAACCGGGCATGGCTGCTTATGTATCTAGCGGCTACAACCGAGTAGGAATATAACTAACTAACTATCCCGCTCATTCTCCTACTCGGAAACTCTCTCCTATAAAAAGTTTTCCTTGGTACCCGCTGTTAGCGTTTTGCTAGGGAAAATTCTGTTGCAGGCCAAAAATGGCAGCGAATGCAGCTGTGGACCTAGCGGGGTTTTAACAGCTGCCACAAGAAAGGGATTCGGAGGGTTGACCTTTCTTTGCGATGCTTGCCCTGACAACACTGAGCTTTGCGAGCTCTTGACATCGCCTTCGGGCGCTTTCTCTTGTATGGTGCTTATGCTCTTTCGAGCCTCGACATTTTGGCTTCGCGAGCCGACGACATTCTGGGCTCCGCGCCCTCGACTTCCCATGCAGCTCTACGCTGCCCTGACCGACCTCCAACCGACCGACCTCTGCAGCTCTGGCTGCCCAGACGACACTCGCAGCATCCTGATACTTGATACTTCGGGCCTTAATACCCATAGATGTTTCGCGCGACCACGCTTTGACAATATCCTACAGCCTCAGCTGCTTGACTTTCTGGACCACGGCGCCCTCGCCCTTACCAGCAGTTTCACGCTGCTTTGACCGACCCCTGCAGCTTCGGCTGCCCAGACGAAAACCCATAGCTCCGGCTACTCAGACAAGGCCGACAGCCACAGACTGCCTTACTTCATGGGCCCTCGACACCGTCGACGGTCCCCCAACCTTTTGTAGCGACGAGCTACATGACCGATCTCTACAGTTGCATGCTGCCTAGATAACTTCCATTTATTCGCAGCTTCGGCTGCTGCCTAGAATGCTACTGGGCCCCGACAATTCGTCTCACTACCTAGAGACAACACAGACACAAACCGCTGGGTCAAAATGGTACAGAGCTTGCCTGGAGACCGCGGAGCGAGACGGTTGTCTCCTCCACAAAGCAGCGTTCCAGTCGCCTTGGGTTTTCTCCTGCGAGGGTTTTCCCTAAGGATGCATGGCTTTTGGTCGGAGCTACTGCTGACCAAGGGAGACGGAAACTCCTAGCCCCACGGGCGGGGAGTCTACCTGACCTAGCTGTCCAAGAGAATTCTAGACTGGAGGGGAGTGTTTCCCGCTGACGGGAATGCCCCTTGGAACAATGCGCCTTTGAGCCTACGATATGCTGGATGAAGAAGCAGAAAGGCGGCTGTTGGAGGAGTAGCCATAGACACTTGTATTGCGTGCCTGGCGGCCGCCTCCCAGAGATGGGCTCGACAGCCCATCCAAAAGGCGAGGTCTTGCAAGAAGCGCTGGGCGATGCCTACTACGGCAGGATTTCTAGATACTTTAGCTCAGCACGTCCTGTGCCCCTATAGGGGACCTGAGCGGCCTGGAGGCCGCTGGACGGAAAATACATCAAATCAAATCAAATCATTCTCCTACTCGGACCCGGGACCACTTGAGGCAGCTCCACGCCACCCCAGCACGGCGCGCTCCGCATACCGCGGAGCAAGCGTCTTCAGATAAGTAGAAGTACTGGATAATTTTAAGGCAAAGAATTACAAGAACTGCCTGAAACATGTGCAAGTGGGGTGAAGGAGGAAAGGCTCCCGGTATTAAACCAAACGGGGATGCATGTGAGAGTTGCGCCCCAAAACAATGGTAAGCTCCTCATTCAACTCCAGCATTATTACATATTAAGCATGCTTTAGATGCCTACCTCGCCGGAGGCCGCGACCGTTATCGCTTCAGCAGTCCTCTCTCCCTAACTAAATCCTTGCTTCACCGCGACCTCATCTATATCGGCGGCGAACCCATTTCTAGAGACGTGCCTTATATTGTGTTGATGGCTACAGCGTCGTCTAGTCACAGATGTAGCAATATGGACCTTCATTGATTCAGGCCTGAATTTTGTAAATTTTACCGGGTTTTTCTTTTTTTTTTGGGGGGGGGGGGGGGGGGTGTACCACCCGCGACCCCAAACTGCCTTGCCTTCGTCAGCGCATCTGCGCATACACTCTCCCGCTCTCCTTCTGCTCCCCATCCTCATCAGCCCGTGTGAAACCCAAGCGTGACGCCGTGGCACAGGAACTGAAGAGAGTGGGATCGCATGACAGCCGCTGCAGGAACGGGCACGTTCGTGTTAACATCGCCATCCTCGTCAACCCGCCTCCTGATCATCACCCTCCCCATGCCATCCCCCTAGCGGTGCATGGGCGCTGGCGTCTTGGTGGAGTTGCAGTTGCCCGGCATTTCCATCATCTTGAGCTCAAAGTTGGCACAGGTGATGCGGGTCGAGTTTGCGTAGTGCAGAACAAAAGAGCGGTTGCCGAAGAAGGACATGCTGGACTCGTTGGTGGAGGCGTAGAGGTCGGTGTAGTTCATCATGTAGGGGTCTGAGTCGACCTTGCCGTGCTTGCCTGCGAGGTCACCGACTTCGCAGCTCTGGGGGTTGGACGGGTCGCAGGGGACCGCGACGCCGGCGTTGTAGGGGTCGAGATGTGTCTTAGTAACGGTGCAGTTGTTGTCGACGACGCGGTCGGTGTGGATATGGTACGCTGTTATGCCAGGTTAGAGTTCTGGACAGTTAAAGCTCATGTTGTTAGGACAGGAAGACTGACTGAAAGGGCCGCCCTCAGCAGGCAGGTTCTCAAACATAATAGAGAACATGACACCGTTGCCGTCATCTTCGGCGACAGCCATGATAGAACCCTTAACGTTGCCCTCGATGGCAGCACCGGCGAAGAAGGGCTCCTTGGGAAGGATAGCCTGGTAGACTACACCGGCAGGGTTGTCGGTGGAAGGCGGAGCATCATCGGCCAGGACGCGGCCAGCGAGGGTGGCGCCGAGGATGTGGAGGCCAAGTGAAGTTCGCATCTTGGAAGTTGAGTGTAATCAAGTAACGAGGCTTGGGAGGCGCGATATCTTGTAAGCTTGATCGGGGGTCGTAGTAGATAGTTGCCTGAGTGCGTGACGCAATGCAATCTGTACAAGGACAGCAAGACAATTGGTGTAAGGGAACGATTGCACAGCTGGGTGAAGAGAGCTTGAAGGATTTGAAAGAGACAAAAGGAAAGGGAATTAGTAGAATATATAAAGAGCTGCTGGTGGCATCCGTGGCAACGAAGCACTTGAAGGCAAACGAAGGGGGGTTGACTAGGAAGGAGGAGTACGGAACAACCGTCTCGCTGGCCATGTTCACAGTGCCTATCATTAATCTGTGTTGATCTGGCGAAATACTAAACCACCAATCGACCAGAGTGCACTTTCAACTCTGCCTTGTGCTGAGCCATCAGCCGGCGTAGTTGATGTTCAGCACCCTTCCACCACGTAGGTACAGAGGCGGGCCAGTACCTGTAAGCCAAGACCCGACCCTGCATATTTCCTACTTGCCTGTTCCTCCTTATGTGGGTTGTTACCCCGCTGTAATGGATTCAGTGATGACTTTGGCTGTGAGACAGATAACCTTGTCCGTACGAGATAGCGTTGTGGTAATGTGTCAGACAGGCAGTATATTGTCTGCAATCTAGACAGCAAGGAACAAAGATGCACGTAGATTTGCCGAACCAAGAGGTAATCGTAACAAGCCAAGCCGGGCGATAATTGATTGTCCCTGACCCCTGACAGCCTAATCTAAACCAAACGGACAGGTAGATGAGCACTGTACCAAAGCGGTAATTCTGATGATGCAAACATACACCAAGAAACAAAATGGTACTCTGTGACCCAGTATCGCGGCCAGACCCTGCCGATACCGAAGGGGAATAGGTAACTAACTAACTCTGATGATTCTGACTGAACTGAAACTGTCTGTGACCTGTGCTCCTTTCGCACACTCAAGGGGATAGGATCCACTTGAAGTCCTCGCTCGTCAACGGAGCGTTGGAAGGTGGAGCGGAAATGTAAATTGCTTGGCAAGATTAAACAATATTGCTGGGAGTTCTTCGGTGTTGAGCCCCAATCAAGCATGAACTCGTGTTTTGGTTTGGTCGTGAGAGACTGCCAAGGAGCTTTCGAAACGGCTCCATGCATTTGCCCGCAGATCCCTTGGCAGTGCGAAACGCGGCAGTGGTGTATGGAACCGGGATATCCGCCAATAGGCGCTTTCGCACTGCCTAGGAGACACGGCAACTCCCATAGCAGTTAACGACCGGAAGGAGTTAAGATCGTCCGTTGGAACCCCGTACGCACACTTTACCCTAACCCCTTGGCACCATGTTTAGTTCGTATGGTAACCGAGTGAGGTTCGGGGACAAGGGTCAAACTAGCACTTCAGATATACCACCCCACATCAAGCAATTAACAGACGGAGCCAAGCGGCCGTGATTACCACAGCTGGTAATTCTGTTCACATCATCAACTCCTCGACATCGAAATATAAAAGAGAGACGAAGATGAGTCGGCAACAGTCTTCGAAATCTGTCCCTTCACTGTCCTTCATCATTATCTCAACTCAGCTCGGCTCAACAAGGCAGACACTACCGCACAACCAAAGCAGCAACCCCTCCTAGAGTTTCAACATGCTCGCCAAATCCGTCCTTGTTCTCGCCTTTGCGGCCCTCTCCCTTGCCGCTCCCCAGGGTGGCAGCTCGGATGCCCAGCTTAAGCGTGTTGAGGAACTGCGCAAGAAGGGCCTGGTTTGCAACAAGCAGCCCCAGGGACACTTTTACTGCTCTGACGGATTCGGCGGTGACTGGTAAGTGATTCTTTTATCCCCGCTACGGGTACTTTTGGATGTTGACAATCTATCCTCTGCAGCTACGTCGACATTCGCGGAGGTGGCAGCTGCCTTATTTAAATTCGGGTGCATTGTGACTTGGACTTGTTACGGTCTACCGTAGGAACTCGAAAAATTGAGAATGACTGCGGAGCCCGTGGCGCCGCCACTGCCCACAAAACAGGCGCACACCTTACTTCCTATAGTAACGCGTTTTGATCAGCGATTGAGCCCCAACATCAAATGACGCAATGGAAATATGTAAATTCCGTAGCATCCGCTTAAATCTGCATTCTGAAGCCTCAGAGATGCATTGACAATGCCGCCGTTGCAGCAGGTTGACCCAAATGTTCAGAGGGCGCGCCCTCCACGCGTTGCAAAGCTGAAGCCTGGCTCCAAGCCAAAATCGTTATATGAGCTCCCTCCAAGAGCGTACAAGGAACGTACCCGGCCTAAGGTGCATCGCCAGAAGCGGTTCAGAGCAGAAGTTCTCCATTTCTTGGTATTTCACCGCATCTACGATCCTCAAGCTCCTTTGAACAGCAGACGAGTCACCGTCAAGGGTGGTTATCGTGCCCCATACTTCCGCGAGGCAGAAGCATTCTTCAGAGTTCCTCTTAAGACGATATCTGGTTGGTGGCGTAAGAGAGACAACTTTGGGCTCTTAGAACACCGTTCATGGAGACCCCGTTGGCCGGACCTTGAGGAGAGACTCTTTAGAGACTTCCTCGCCCAAAGAAAGGAAGGAAAGATCGTCACAACATCGTGGTTTCGCGCACGAGCTCGGAGTATCTTTGCAGAGCTGAATCCTGGTGTTGAGCAGCTATTCACCTTCTCCAACGGCTGGTGGAACAGCTTCAAGAAACGCTGCAACATCGTATGCAGAAGAATCACCAAACAAGCAACTCAGAGACCCGAGGATTCCCTAAAAATTGTTCTAAATTTCCTCCGCTTTGTCAAGAGAGTTTCCCAAGGCTCCAAGCCCCCAAGCCCCTTCCCAGAGCTCCTCAATATACAGTCACGCTTCGAAACATGTTGTATCGTCAATCTTGATGAGACGCCGGTCCCTTTCCAATTTCTCGATGGCCGCACTTGGGATATCTGCGGCGTAAAGACTGTAGCCGGAAAAGCAGACCGTTCTGGCTGGAATAAACGCCAATCGACTCTAATACTATATATTTTTGCTGATGGATTGTTCCAAAACCTTCTAGAGGGCGAGAAGCTTGGAGGACAACCTCAACAACCTCTCCGGTTAAAGCCAAAGTTGATCTTCAAAGGATCATCAATGGGCAAGTTATGGGAGTAAGAGCAAGGTTCCGCATCGATCGATCGATGTCGATGGTGATGGTGTATCGCCATCGCCATCGACCTGGACCCACATTGCGATGGCGATGGCGATCGATTAGGACCCTGTATCGCCATCGGAGCGATCGATATCGACACCATCGCCAACCCCATGTTTGCCCCACTTATTGGCAAGTCAGGAAATCATGATGCTCTCTGAAAGTTGTATATATTCCAATTAGGTTCTATTCTATCATGCTATCACTATCAGGGATGCTCTCTATTATATCCTCGGCCTGCTGTAGGATGCCCTGAAACATATCCAAGGGAACAGTAGGCTTGTAGAAGCCCTCCTTGCTCCACGAACGAAGACATTGAGCCATTGCGGTGATGATATGCCGCAGACGATTTCTGACCGGTGTGATCATCCGTCCAGCGCTGCTAAAGCTCCTCTCTGATTCCGCAGAAGAGGAAGGTATACTGAGAAAGTCTATGGCCATGATCCCTACAGTTGGAAATCTCTGAAGATTCTGTTGCCACCACCCGATAGGGTCCTTCTCGACAGCTGCAGATTGGACAGGCACCTCGGCCAAATAAATAGTCAACTCGTTGCTGACGGCCTGAGCCACTACAGACGGGTTGCCCTGTACCAGCCTATCCCTACGGCCTCTGCAGGACCCAGTAGTACTCATCTGAGGAGCATTAGCTTGCCGACGTGCCCTCTTGAAATCCATCCTCCGCTTGACGTAGTCGCAGCAGGTGTCAACCTCCTTATCGGTATCCGGGATAGGCTGGTCACCGAAGTCCACACCCTTGTAGTGGGCGTCATAGAAGTCTCGCAAGAGTGTGTTGTAATGCTTCTTCCACTCGCCTTGCTTACGAGTTGGGCAGCCCTCCCAAAGCTCTTCCAATGCCTTCCATTTCTTGCAGGGGTGAAGGACAACCGCGGCAACGTAAGCAAGCTGGTTAAAGAGGTTATAATACTTGTCCAGCCTCTTCCAGGCCAGCTTTATATGGATCTTCAGCCACCTCCTTGTCTTGGAGTCCATGTCCTTGAAGATGTCCACAGTACAATACTCCTTGTTCTTATCCATGCGAGTAACTGTGCCTTCCTCTGCTTCCTCAAGGTGATCAAGAAGCATCTCGAAGGTCGGGAAATACTCCCAGAAACCACCCGAAGTCGATCGTGTGCCTGGTGTACCAACACCCTGCAACTGCCTAGTGACAATAGCAAAAGGCTCAAGGATAAGCTCATAGACAGTGATGAGTTTCCAGTCTTGAGCAGAGAGCTTGTCATCAATCATGCACGGCCGCTTCTTCGGTTTGGCGCCGTTCTCTTCCCACTCACGTTCAACGTCGACAATGAACTGATTGACAGCTTCGCGGTGAGCCAGGGCGTGGCTGATCATGTCCCTGTCGGAGGACCATCGAGTCGCCACGTTCTGTATCCATTCACGGGTTCTCTTAGGATCCAGCTCGTTGTTCATTCTATTGATTTTAACCTAGAAAACATAGTTAGTTTCATTAGAAGTTGCTGACTGGCTAACCAACCTGTGCTTGGAGATACATGTTTCTGAGTCTGGGGCTGTTCCTGATGGCAACGCCAATGTTGTGGAGTTTTCCTATCGGGCCCTTCTTCCGGAATCTGGCAAGAGCATCTTTGCTGATAATCTCGGGGATCGGATAGTTGAATTCCGGCAGCTCTAAAGGATTACCAACCACAATTGTAGCATCTGCATATTCATTATCAGATTCATCCACACCAAAAGCACCTTCTTGATCCTCGTCCAGTGCCTCGTCGGAGGTGTCTTCATCCCTATCAGCGTCGTAGATCTCTGGTGTGTCATCCAGGGCATCGGCCAAGGACTTTGTCTCGTTGCCGTACAGCATTGCTCGGACTACCCTGTTGATGCAATGTGGTGCGCAGCGAAGGCGTCGTTCTGTCCCATCGAAGCCGAAGCTATGTCCGATAGCCTTCATTGCTGTGTTGTTGTTTGTGGCGTTGTCCAGCGTAAAGAAGCCGAGCTTGTTGTCCAGCTCCCATAAACCCAAGACCCTAGAGACCTCCTCCGCAAGAGCCTTGCCGGTATGTCGACCATCAAGATGGGGTAGGCCGAGCAGAACCTTGCGGCACCTGAAATCCCTGTCCACAAACTGGGCATTAATGCCGAGGAAGGAGAGGTTGCTGCGCGACGTCCACCCATCGAAACAGAAGTGTACTAGATGGAGGGCAGTCTTGAGCTCCGACTTGACTGATTCGGATGCTTTTCTATACTCCACGAATAACAAGCGAATCAGGGTATCTGCCGAAGGAATGTGGGAGGGGCATACTAGCGAGTTCCCATAGAGAAGAATTGCCTTAAACTCGTCTGACTCAACAATGTGGAAGGGCAGGTTGTGTGTCGTCATCCAGTTCAGGATTAAGGTATGTAAACCCTCCTTTTTATAGCTGCTGATCATTGTGTCCATCACATTCTGTGCTGTTGGCTTCGTTTTCGTTATAAGTTGTTCGAATACACTTCGTCGAAGACTAGCTCTAGACGGGTCCTGATATCCAACGGTCAGTTATCTGTCAAGGACAAAGAATAATAGGCTTGCCTGCAGCTTATGCCTGCCGTTAAGGTGGCTCTTGATATTCCCAGCACCGAGGCATCAAAAGTAAACTTCAAGATGTTATAGCTCCGGCTGCTGAGCGTCTTCCGGTGGCAGAGAACGCATATGAACTTGGATCTCGCTTTCGGCTTAGTAGGAGCACGGCAGTCCCTTAGCTTGAACCCGTACCTCCACCATCACGCGTTTTTGTCTTCGTCGCTCCTTAGGTATTCAGGAAAGTGATCAAGCCATGGGAAAGTCGTCCAGTCTTCTTCAGTGACACTCTCCGGCTCTGACCGAGAAGGACGCTATGTAGAGGCATTAGATGAAGGGGCCGGTGGTGAAGAAGGAAGGCTGTCGGACGACAGTCGCAATTGGGAGTCTGACATGGAGATGTCATCATCTGACGCGAGAGAAAAGCTCGACGGAGCCATTCTCATATCAGGAAGGCTAACTGACAGCAACGGAGAAGAGGGAAGGCTTGAAAAAGAGAGACGAGCCATATTTAATCAGTTAACAGATAGAACGCGTCGGCCCGTCAGACAAGGTTGTTTAAAGGAAAATCCCAACTCTTGAACAGTCTCTGGAAGAATTCTTCTAGAGAAGGCTTCGCTAATATCCAAGCCGTCTAAGCCCACGGGATTGGGACAAGATCGTCGCGTTCATATGTCCTAACGCTCAGATGATGCTTAAGACCAGCTAAAGTAGCTCCTTTCAACTTGATTAGGCTAAAGAGATCTTTCTGTCGCCAATCATCGCTTAAAAAACCAGGGGGGTGTGGAGAACAAATCTCTGGCGCAATTTCGCAGGTGATCCGTTTGCCAGCCACTCATTTCTGCCCTTGGCCGAGGCAGAGGCCTTAATTTCAGCACCTGATATCACCCCTGAATATCGACGTAAGGTCGATCGATGGCGATCGACGGGCTCTGACCCTGCGATCGATCGATGGCGATGGGGACCTTGTATCGCCATCGCCATCGACCTTCATCGCCATAGCGATGGCGATCGATATCGATTTTCCATCGATCGCTGCGGAACCCTGCTCTTTCGTTCATCAAGGCATACCTACATCTAATCTCCAGATGACCATAAAGAGACCAATACCAATACCGATTCTTCATGTTCCTGTGAGCTAGAGTACTGTATGTATGTATGACATTTATAAGGTTGTCAAAGTTTTCTCCACGCTATGGCTTCAAACCAGATTCGATACAGATGCGACAAGTTTGATGCTCCTCGCTCGGAAGCTTTTCACAGACGGTACCGGAGATATCCGCCGACAAAAAGCGTCCGCCGATCCTGTCGCAGAGAAGACATCAACCAAGATGCACATTCACATCCATTACCACACATGGTTTTATCGACAAGATTTTCACCAGTATGTTATAGCTGGACTTCAAGGTCCGACTCGCCTGTGGACACACTTCAAAATCGTCTCTATGAGGTGATTCTGCTGCAACGGTTTTGATAGGTACTCATCCATTTGCGCCATTATGCACTTCTCCCGGTCACCCATCATGGCATGGGCAGTTAGGGCAATGATGGGGGTTCTGTCAGCTCCCGAGCTCCGTTCGTATTCGCGGATCTTGGCAGTGGCCTCGAATCCTCCCTACGACGAGATTAGTGCCTCTGCAAACTCGAATCCGTGAATCGGGCCAGTACCATAATGGGCATTTGGATGTCCATGAGAATCACATCAAACCTCTTCTTCCTGACAGCCTCCACGGCTTCCAATCCGTTGCTTACAACTGTCACAAGGTGATGATACTTCTCAAGAATCTTGACTGCCAGTCTCTGGTTGATGGTATTGTCTTCCGCGAGTAGAATTTCAACAGCCGTCGTCTTCTCGGCCAGAGATCGCGTAGCCCTAGTGTCTAACGCCGGGATCATGCATGTTCCCAGGTCGACGAGCTTGCAAGGTGTCGTCATATATGACGTGATGCCTAAATCGATACAGGTCTTCAGGCTGACGTGAACAACTGGAGCCAAGAGAACGATTGGCAAGGACTTGAAGTCATCCATAGCTCTTAATCTCCTGGCTGTATCAATCGAATCGACGAGAATTGCATCGTATGGCAAAGCAGAGCCGGCTTTGACTTGAGTGATAGCGGAGCTCTTCTCTGAATCGGCCATGACAGGATGGAGACCGAGTTGCTTAAGCATAGTTTCGATCTCTGCTCCGGGTCTCGACTGAACCTTGTCGACAAAGAGAACTTGGTGACCCCGATAAGGGTGGAGCTGCTTCTCGATCGCTTCCATGTCGTCCGAGGCAAGCTTCACCTTGCAGGTGAAATAAAACTGGCTACCCTTGCCAGCTTCACTGCTCACCCAGAGGTTACCACCCATGAGGTTGACGAGTGGTTTCGAAATAGAAAGGCCCAAACCCGTGCCCCCAAACTTGCGCGTTATCGAACCATCAGCCTGTTGGAAGGCGTCGAAGATGAGGTCCAACTTGTCCGCTGCAATGCCAACTCCAGTATCCTCAATGACGAACTCGATGGCGTACTCTCCAGGTTCAACCTGTGCCTGATCAACCCGCCCTTTTACAATCATACGGACCTTGCCGTGCTCGGTGAACCTTATAGCGTTACCCACCAGGTTGAGAATAATCTGACTGAGGTGGAACGGGTCGCCAACGACATCCGGGACAGAGCCGTCTACCTTAAAGTTTAGATCCAAACCCTTCTCGTTCGCCTTGACAGCTAACGTCTTTAGAGTATTGAAGACACTTCCCCGCAAAGTATATGGTATTTCTTCAATCGCCATTCTCCCCGCCTCAATCCTGGACAGGTCCAGAATGTCGTCTATAACGGTGAGAAGGCTGTTGGCAAGGGGTTTAACGATATTCAGCATCTCCCGCTGATGCTGGGCCAAGTCGGTATCTAGAGTCAACTGAGTCATACCAATGATTCCGTTCATCGGTGTCCGAATTTCGTGGGACATGTTGGCCAGGAATTCCGATTTGGTTTTGTTAGCCAGCTCGGCCGCCTCTCTCGCTTGGATATTTCTTTGGATACTGTCCCCAAGGTCCGAGACCATCTGGTTGATCTTCCGCTTGAGTTCGTCCATTTCGCCAGATGCTTCGACGTCTACGAGCTTGGTAAAGTCCCCGCCAGTTGCCAAGTTCGTGATGTCAGAGAAGGCTCGCACTTGTGTTGCCTGTATGCAGTTAGCAGAGTCCCCCAGATGTATCTATATGTGTCCGCGTTTTACACCGTGACACAACTCATGGCGGGGTTTACGTACCAAATTGCTAGCCATCGTATTGACGTCTGTCGTAATTTCTTTCCAGCGCCCATCAAGACCGGCGCCATCTGCTTGAGCACCCATCTTTCCGTCGACACCCACGTACTTTGCGACTCGCTGCACTTCGTAGCAGAAGCTCGACAAACGGCTAACCATGTTGTTGATGGTCTCTTTCAGCACCTTTATCTCTCCATTCGCTTCGACGTCGATAGTTTGGCTCATGTCTCCATTAGCGATGGCCTGCGTGACCGCCGAGATACTTCTCACTTGGACAGTGAGGTTGGAGGCCATGGTGTTGACGTTTTCTGTCAGATCCTTCCATTTGCCATCGACATTGGCGACCTGAGCCTGTCCACCCAAAGTGCCGTCTGTGCCAACTTCTCTGGCTACCTTGCTCACCTCTGCAGCAAATGTGCCCAAACGGTCCACCATTTGGTTGATGGTGTTTTTCAGTTCCAAAATCTCTCCCTTGACTTCGACACCGATCTTCTTGGTAAGGTCGCCCGTGGCCACCGCAGTCGTGACTTTGGCGATCTCTCGCACCTGCGTAGTCAAATTCATTGCCATGCCGTTGACGTTCTCCGTGAGATCCCTCCATGTGCCTTCAACATCATGCACGGTGGCTTGGCCACCAAGACGACCTTCAGTCCCAACTTCTCTAGCAATCTTGGTAACTTCGCGAGCGAATTGCTGCAGCTGATCCACCATAGAGTTGATGGTGTACTTGAGCTCAAGAATTTCTCCCCTGCAGTCGACCTGGACTTTTTGAGTGAGGTCACCCTTGGCAACGGCTGTCGTGACCTTGATAATGTCGCGCACCTGGGCCGTCAAATTATCGGCCATAGCGTTGACGTTGACGGTCAAATCGTTCCACATGCCCCGTACTCCCGCAACCTCCGCTTGTCCACCAAGGATTCCCTCCGTCCCGACGTCTCTCGCCACGCGCGTGACCTCTGAGGCAAAGGTCTGCAGTTGTTCCACCATGGTATTTATGGTTTGTTGCAGCTGCAGAATCTCGCCTCTGGCTGGTCGCTCGATCTTCTTCGTCAAATCGCCGTGGGCAACTGAGGTTGTTACAGCAGCAATCTCTCGCACTGTATTACCATGTTAGACAGGTTTCCCTCACACGCGCAATTCTGCGAAATATGCCTACCTTGATCGGTGAGATTTTGCGCCATAACGTTCACTAAAGAACCAAGATCAGCTGCCCGTATGTTAACGGGGAACTACTGCGGGCATGATACCATTATCTGTAAGCTCTTTCCATGTACCATCGACGCCGCCAATACGGGTCTGTCCACCCAATAGGCCCTCGGTGCCGACTTCACGGGCCACTCGGGAGACTTCACTGGCGAAAGTCTGCAGCTGATCCATCATAGCATTAATGGTGCGCTTGAATGTTGTGATTTCAGGGTCCAACTCAACCGTGTTCATGCGAACTTTCATTGTCAAGTTGCCGCGGGCAACAGCGGTGATAATTTCGCCAATTTCCCGGAGCGCTATCTGGAATGCCTCGTTGGCTTCTTGGTATTTCTGTAGTTCTCTCTCAAGTGTTGCAATAGTCTCACGCTCCAGCATCTCAAAGGAACCCTCGTGCAAATGTTTCCCCTCACGAAGCTCGGTATTGACGCTACAAAGCTCCCGACGCCGGCTCTCGAGAATCTCGGGATGGTCTTTGACGTTTTCTCGCAGTGCATCCTACGATTCCTGGTTAGCTAGGAAACCGTTATGGTCAGATTATTAGGGTCAACTGGACGAGTGTGGGATAAGCTTGGCTTATGTGCCGCAGCTCGATTAGAGCCACTTTCGTCGCTAAATAGGAGTAGTCGCTGACCTCAATCGGTGTCTCGGTGAGGACAGGCAATGGCGAGCCACATGTCCTGCTCTCGAGCTGGCCGACTCGGAAGGCGAGTTTCTGAAGTTCCATCTCGAGATTCCTCTTAGCAGGAGTCTCGCGGCCCGGAAGATTGACTCGAGAACCAAGACCGGCGGCCGGCGATGAATGCGCGTTGGGGTGGGCTGCGACCGAGGCAATGAACCCGGCGGCAGCCGCCAAAGTAGTATCATCGGTCATATTGTCGACGATAGGAAGGCTAAAAGCCCCCACGACAGAGACGACAGGTTGCAATTGAACGGAGAGACGAATCAGCCGCTACCAGTTGAGTCAGGGTACAAGACGCTGGCGCTGGCGCCTCAACGAAAATGTCAGAAATTCGGGTCGCAACGGGGCACAAAAGGCCACTGTGGTCTCCTGTATCAATAGGCCAAACAAGGGAAGTGAAGGAGCAGGGTAGTCGCAAGTAATTCGCATGAAGGAGGCTGATTTATCTCTGCAGTTCCACCGAGCAACATTATCCCTTTCTATACCTATTCTCCCTTCAAATGACCTTTACTAGCTCCCCTAGCGGGTTCGCAGGGACTACCCAACAACCCCTCTGGACCTCCGCTGCCTCCGTAATCTGTGGCTGGCTCTAGATTCGCTGGGACCACGCCACAACCTTCCCAGGACTTCGCTGCTTCCGTAACCTGTGGCTGAGACTACCTTTGAAGCCTCCACAGCCCTTAGCTTCGGCTCATGACAGAAAACGAGAATGACAGAAGTGGACGAAGAGATGTGTGCGAGAGCTACAGTTGGTGATGCTCTTGGCGTTGTGGTAGTGAGAAGAGAAGCATATCCAGGCTGCCACGAAATGGCGCTTGGAGTTTGAGGGATGTAGAACCGTCGGCTAGCCGTGGGGATCAATGGCGGCAGGGACACATGACCCTTGAATGCAAATTGAAAAGGCGCCTGGGATGGCGATGGCGGCCGCGGTGGCGTTCAAAATGGGTGGCGGCCTAACACCGAGTCTGCCAGGGTGTGATGTGAGGGTTGTGCGGTATTGTTGCAACAAACAAATAAGCGATGTTGCCAGTGACGGAAATAACAGCAAGAGAAGAAGCTTCGCTGTACGAGACAGCGGGAGTCGTTTGGCGGCTATGTCAAGGAACCGAGGGACCAGACAGTATTACAAAGTGCAGCCAAAAGAGGGGACGAGGTGAGGTAGGGTGAAATGAGGACAAAGTGCTCTGGAACTGGGCCGATTGGAGAGGGTGGGTGTTTCGAACGCCACACGCAGCTCAGGTGGAAGTACTTCGTACGCCTAGACCCATTCTTCTCTGCGGTGGCTTGGGTCTAGATCTGTGCGCCTCGAACATCGCGTACTAGGTGGTCACTACGGGGATTGCCGGCCCGGTTACGGAACAGTTCGCTCTTGGTTCCGTCTTTTGTATGTACATGACACGCGGATCCGAGCTGTATTCCGAGCTCGACGGACCAGAACAGGTAGACCGCTTGCTTGATGGCATCTTTCCAGCAACGGACCCCCCCAGAACGCTATCGACCGGATTATCCCTTTAAGTGTGCGGGAGGAGCAAGCTTGTATCTGCCCCATACCTGCTGAATCAGCCCCCACGTACACAGGAGCTACAGTCTTGCTAGCCTAGCTAGAGAGGTTATAGAGGTACTAGAGCAGTAGCTAGAGGTACTTAGTATCAAGGTAGAATCTAGTAAAGATAATAAGTATCTAACTCTCTTTGTATTTGTTATTCGCTAATATCCCTGTTAGTGACCAGCTTGCTCCTCCCGCACACTTAAAGGGATAGGAAATTGCTGGAAGGGTCACTACCGTCAGATTGAAGACCTTGTGGACGATACTAAGAAGATATCAGGCGGGAGCATACAGACCCAAGAAGCGATGTGCCCGGGAGAAAAGCATGAAAGTCGACAAGCATGTGAGAATTACTATCCCCTTGGCTGCGGAGAGTAACTAGTGGCGTACCGAGATCGCTAGTTGACGAATTAAAATCGAATAAAATTCTGTAACCTAGGCTACCGGCCAAATTGGCTGGTGGTAGAAGTACCAGCATTCCTCCCTGTTACAAAGAGGTACATTACAAGTTAGACAACCCCATCGTCTGCGAGGCGCAGGAGGCGGCCTCGGGGCCGGCGCCGCCGCCGGCAAATTGAAGCTATTCGCAGCTGTGGGTTCTAGGGGCCGGCGTTTTTTGCTGTGGGTGTTGCTTCGTGAGTAAGGGCCAATTTGAATGCCCGGACAGGCCCGGCAAGGCGCGTTTGAGGTCCTTGGACTGGGTTTGTGTAGTTGAATGGGCGTAAATTCGTCTCCAGACCGGAAGTTCTTCCTTGAGGGGGGTGTCTGGCTGTAAGTCTGTTGATATTCCTGACAAATAGCATCAGAAACAGCTGCTGCCCATTCCTCAACGGTCCGGAGCCGCTTCCAGGCCGGCTGCCCGTCCCGCTGCAAAATGAAGCTATTCGTAAGAGCCGTCTTCCGGAGGAAGTCCTAGGCAAGGGCCCGGGCCGGGCCCCGGCGCCGCCGGTGGTCTGTCTTTATATTAGCCCGTAAATGATCGGCTCTGTCGACTGCGTTCATATTGTGGTTATAGTCAAAAGCCGCAGACGGGATCAGGGCCTCCTTGACGGTCTCGTCACCAAAAAAACGCTTGATGGAACGTGAGTATGCCCCTGTTCCTGTTGATCGTTTTCTCTTGCAGGCAGTCATCTCAGTGCCCTTATACTGGCTCGACAGCAGCAACACTAGGGCGTTGTCTTTCCATGCGATTTGATTCACCTACGGACCGGTTAGAAGACTGTCTCCAAGGGGCCCCGGCCTGGCGCTTCCTCTAGGGCTTCTTACCATATTGTCCTCGGTGGGCCACGCCTCAAGCTTGCCCCAGGGCCACAGCCCCCTGCCTTTTCTATCGTCTTCCTTGTATTTGACCATAAGTTTATATATACCACAGTTAATGCGGGCAGTCCCTGTGGCGCCGCTGCCTATTTTTCTGAGGGCCTTGAAGAGATCTGGGGACGAGAAGAGGTTATCTAGATAGATATGGTAGGTCTCTTTGGGCAGCTTTTTTACTAGGTGAACAACAACAGCCTGGGTCGTGTTCAACAGCGGTGGCTCGTCTGCCGAGGCGTTAGATGAGCCGGCAGCCGGCCCGGAAGACGTTATTTTCTTTGGCCGGCTTGTCTTCCGGCCCCGGGCCTCCTCAATGCCGAGGGGGCCGTATTTTGAGCCGGGCTTGTGCCAAATTCACTATAAAATATATCCCTTTGCAGCTAGGACCCAGATCTTGATCCCTGTGGGCGTGGGCTTGGTTGGAATCGTCACCTTCTGGCTTGACTGTCCCTCAAACAGCTGGATTGCCTCGTCAATGCTGACGGAGCTGCCAATATTGACGCTTTTGATGGAGGCATCCATCAGGACTTTGGCCCACTCATTGACCTTGTTGTACGGCGCCGGAACGCCGATTTCTATTGTATCTGGGTCAAGGAGCCGGAGCCGTTGTTTGAGGAGGGAAAACCGGTCAAATGACATGAACCTAGCTATCCGGGACAGCCCGTGATTCCCGCCGCCTTGGGGGGCCCTCCAATGGTCATTTTCCTCTTTGTCTGGCTGCAAATCCATGTGTATAACAATAGCTATCCATATATAGATTTCTGCAACAGATGTTGGCTTCCAGGACCGCTGCCGGCTCTGTGGCTTCAAGGACTCCGGGTCCGGGGCATCCGGGTTATTGTTTGTGTAACTGACCCAGATCTGGACGAGCCAGATAGGTAAAAAACGCTGGAATAGCTTCAATGGCGTCTCAGGGAGCTCAAGGACTTCAAAAGGGCGATACGGAACGTCAAACGGCTCAAATTTGGCGCCCACCTTGTCCGTGGGCTTCAGATTTGGGTCTTACGGTGCTATCCGCATCTTGCTCCGGCTGGCTGTTATTGAGGGTGATGTCAAAGTCAATGCCTTCGTCGTTGGCAGCGCTGCTAGCAGCCAGGGCCACAGGCTGGGGCGCCGGGGCCTGCCGCCGGGTCTGGGGTCCGTTGTCTTCCATTATTGTATAGAAAAAACCGTCTGCATAGAGCTTTTGGTGGTGAGGGGTTTTTTGGTTACATCATGTACCGACACATTCGTAGTGGTGGTGTGGGGCGAGGTACGGGACTGACTTGTTCGCGCAGCCAAGGGGATAGCAAGAGAAGCTGCACACGAAATGTGGTATCTGACGCATCGTACCAACGAATTTGCCCACCACAACCACGGGCCTTTTGGCCCTGAAGGGCCCCCTAGGCAGCCCTCTAGAAGGGCCCCAAGGGCCCCTATTGAGGCCCCTATTGATGCTTCAATTGAGCCGAAATTGCCTACTTGCAGCAAATGCCACATTGAAGGCCATAGAAGGGGTGCAAAATGCTGTATTTTGCGGGATCAAGAGAGCCCATAGAGGGGGGGGGGCTGACTAATAGGGTGTTTGTACGGAGCGGTGCGGGTATTGGACTCCTTCATTTGGTCAGTGATTAGTCATGGAATCCAGCCAATAAAGTCTCGGCGCGAGGGACACCCCTGGCTGCAGTGTGGGCATGTGCCCTGGCAAGCGTAGATGGCCTTCGTAATTTTTGCCCTTTTTGCCCCTACGGATCGAGTCCAGGTTACTGATTGAGTCTCCCACTGGCCCCTACATAAGACGTATCGTCGTCCCGCTAACGGCAAGACCCCAAGCTCCGGCGGAGGGGAAAGCCAGGAATCTATGGATATGCTCGCGATGACTGCGTCGGAGGATGACGACCACTTTCGCCAATGGGTCAATTCAAAGAGGCCCAGGGCTACCAGTCCATACAACGAGCTTGAGGGGTACTTACGCCAGACGACAGTGGACACGACTGACCCTACTCGTTGGTGGTTGGATCATCAAGGTACGTATCCGCTGTTGAGCAAGCTTGCACTCGACGTCCATCCCGGCTATGGCCTCCGACTGCGAGCGAGCTTTCAGCACTGCGAAGCTCACATTGACGTCACAAAGGCTGGCAATGAAACCTGATAACATGGGAAAGCTGCGGTTAATGAAGAACTGGCTGAAGAGGGGAATTTACTCGGAAGTCAGCGGGGGTTTAATGAGGGTTTGAGTTGGGAATAGCTTCACTTTTCGGCCGAATCAGGTAATCAGCGCCCACTTCCTTCGTCACGTGTCCCCATACACTTGATTTGGCAACTTGCGTGTTTGCAAGTATTTTGCAGGAATCCTACCAAGTGAGCAAATCCAGAGCCTGATTTGACTTACTTGTTTCATTAGCAGCGCTGGATTCTGCTGGTATATTGCAAGCCAACCCCTCCTCCCTCCACACATGCATCTCAAATCAAAGCTCCGCAAGCATAAGTTCACTGTGTCATACAAATCCAAACTTGGGAAAAGAGAATGCCTGTAGTTCCAGCTGAACCAAGATTGTACATGTTCCCTCCTACTCCTTCCACTATTTCCTTATGCTCCATTCTGGCCCTAGACTCTCTAAAATAAGAAGTTCTTGCGGTCGCAAGGATAGCTCCTCCATGGCTGTAAAATACTCTTTGAACTCCTCTTTAGTGACTATATGCTCCATTAACCATTCTGTAGATGCGTTCCTAAAGATGCACTGTTAGCTTAATAGGTTATTTGGGTCTATCAGTTGAGAGTTTAGCACCAGTTTTCAACCTACGATATTTCACTAGGGCTATTAGGATCCCGATAGACCTCAAAGAAGGTGCACTTTAGTTCAGCTTTTGCGGCATCAAACACATTTTTAAAAGCTACCAGGAAGCGGTCAACCGATCCAGGAGCCAAATAGACCTTCATATGTACACTGATACTCTCCGACATTTTCATACGTATTCGAGACAATGGGCGGATTTGCGAGGCGGTAGCCAGAGTGGTTAGAGCAAGATGGATAGTCCGCACCTAAGAATAACTTGCGTAACCAAGGAAATGCATGACTTGTAGATTACGCAATGACTAGAAAGAGCAGACTTTATGTATTCTCAAAGTCAGCTCCGGTGCGGAGTGCTGCCAAAGTGACAATTGCGCATACTCAAGTCGTAATTTGCTGATATAAACTTGTATCCGACACCACTGTCACCACCCCTGGTCCCAGTGACGGAAAAGGATATCTGCGGCTAAAATTGTGGCGCCATGGGCAGCTGCCATTCCAGCTGGAAAAAAAAAATCCGGAGGTAATGCATTTGAAACTAGATCTGTAGACCCAGTGTTAATTACTAATTCTCCGCATGGTCGCGGCCACTCGGGCAGTACCAAGAACCCGGACGCGAGATATCAGACATGTATTGTCCTTGGGGGGCTGACACCCCGTGAACTCTAACGAACAGTTACCAATCCTTTCTCAATACTAAGCCACCCAGGAACAAGCCTCGATTGATTGCTCACTTGGTCCTGTACGTTGAGGTGGAGATGGAGGGGTAGGAGGAGCTGAATATGTTTAACTTTTTTGATTAGTAAGTTTAGGTTTGAAGCCAGTAGACGATATTGAGTTCAGTTGTCGGAAACTCGGGGTTGGTTAGGTGTCCGAGGTTTAATTATTCTGATGCTATCGTCTACAACTCCGCGCAGAGTGGGTAACCAAGTCCGCACCTCTATAATTTATTCCAAGGTATTTAAGTCGTGGAGAGTCTTCATGCAATGTAGATTTGTATCATCCTAGCTCCCCTCTTCGACCAAACACCTTGCGATTTTGAGCAACATCTTATAACAATTTGTCACGAAAGGTGTCGAAATGGCCGTCGCAGCTGAGAAAATGCAGGTGGTAGTGGCTGGTGCCTCTGGCGAGACCGGCCAGTCCATTATGGATGCGTTGCTTTCTTCTCCTGACCGCTTTCAGGTTACTGTGCTTGGTCGAGCCGATTCTATTTCCAAGGCTATCTACAAAGATTTCATCAAGCGCGGTGCTTCTGTGCACGGCGTGGACTTTGAAGACATCCCTACTCTCGCATCTCTGCTTCAGGGTGCCACGACCGTCATCGCTTGTATTACCCTCGAGCACAAGACCGTCCAAGAAGCCTTAATCGAAGCATCAAGTCAAGCGGGCGTAGGTCGCTTCATTCCAAGCTTTTTCGCGACTGTCTGCCCCCCACGTGGGGTGATGCCAATGAGGGCGATGAAAGAGGACAGTCTCGATAAGTGTAAGGCAATTTATCTGCCCTATACTGTCATCGATGTGGGCTGGTGGTATCAGTTCAGCCTTCCTCGTGTCCCTTCTGGCAAGCTGGACTCGTCTATTTCTTTCCCCGAGGAGTATATCGCCGGTGATGGCAACACACGTACCGCTCTCACCGATAAAGCAGATATTGGAAAGTTCGTGGCTCGGATCATTTCGGATCCAAGGACCCTCAACAGACAGGTCTTTGCCTACGGGGAGGTTACTACGCAAAACCAGGTCTTCCAATTGGTTGAGAAGTGGTCTGGCGAGGCTATACCAAGGAAATATATGTCAAAAGAAGAGATTGAAGGTGTTATCGAAAAGGCGGATGCGGATATTGCAGCGAACCCAACAAACCCTGCTCCTTATGTCATTAAAGGGTTGATGGAGTACAAGTGGAGTCGAAGCATCCGTGGTGACAACACACCTGAGCACGCCAACTATCTTGGTTATCTCAATGCCAGAGAACTTTATCCAGACTTCCAGCCAAAGTCTATGGACGAATTCGTACGGGAGGTGGTTAAGGGAGGCGCAAGTGCTGCCCTTTACACAGATCGAGAACACCACGCACTCAAAGATACCCCCGACGTAAAGATATAAGCGTGGCAGGGTCCGCGGAGGAATCCCGAAGTCTGACGCCGGCGCTTCTTGCCCTCGGTGAGCGTTGCGGGTAATGCGCGCCTTAACGTGCCCCGTGGGAGCATGATCGTGCCGGCATCGCAAGTGCAGTGCCCTCCGGTGGCTTGCGGCTCGCAGTCCGATCAACAACACTACTGAAACGAGACGCCATCATTCGTAGATCTCGAAGGTTGGGTAGATGAGGTTCTGCACAGCGTGGCCTGGACCTCTTCTTTGCAGACATCAGTCTCGCATTGAAAAGCCCGTTTGGGGGTTCGGCCCGGTTTGCTTGGTTAGCTTACTTATGAATGGATAAATGAATTATTTGTTTAGTGTATTAACGAAAGCAGTTAAGCACGCGGTGATGCCCATAGGCGGGTGGCAACAGGAAGGTGACGAATCACTGCGAACAGCGCCAAAGTGTTGCGGTGCAGAGCGTTGAAATGCGGAGGCGGGCCAGAATCCGCGACAAAAAGCCACAATAGACAGCGACGAAGGATTACAACAAGCAGCTTACAACGGATTGCTAGGTCTAGTCAGGTATTAACAAGGGAAAAAAAAATCTGAATTCATTTGACTCTTCGCGTCAGGAAGCACGGCCTCAGTGGTGCTCGGCACCATGATTTAAATGGCTTATCTCTATGTTACTAAGTCACCAAAAGAAGCATGGGTGGCAACCCGCTGACTACAGGTCGCGATGAGTCGCATTATGTTTTCCTTATAGGGCCTTGACACAATCTAGTTCACATTTCAGAACATTTGGTACCTGACACCCCAAGCCCCACGGATTGTCGTCTCATCGCTTGCTGCTCAACCTCGTCGCTGCTTGTTCCATGACAGGCCTGCTTGAAGGCCAAATTCTGCAAGTGTTCAGCATCCTATTCTCAGCAGCTGAAGCACGGTCTGCCAAATTGAGGCTGCTTTTTGTTAGTATAATCGCACGCTAGAAGTTAGTTTGCCGATGCCGCTGGTCCGCATCGAGCCTGTTTGTCGCGATAGCAAATTTGATTGCCGCACGTACGGCCTGCATATCTGGCTTCCACTTTTCGTCGTCCGACGCAGCTTTTCCTCCCAAGAAGAAAGACAAATTCCCAATATTTGTTCGCGAGCATTTAAACATGGCTTCCCGTTGCATTGTCCACTTTTTGCATCGGAAGAGGAAGTGCCCAATCGTCTCTGCTGCTTGTCCACAATCGCATATGTCCGATTCCGCTGCCCCTATCCTGTGAAGATAACTGTTCAGTCGCATCATCCCAGTCCGAAGCTGGGCTATCACGTCCGATTCTTTCTTTGTAACGAGTCATATAGTGCACGGGTGTGCTTGCCCGGCAGCGCCTTGTCGATGCGCTTTGAGTACTGTCCAACCCCTTCCGGGAGTCGCCCACTGCTGTTGTTGGAGGAGCGCCAGTCGAAGCGTTGTGGACCTTGCTTGGTACGACGGTGTCTCTACCACGCACTCTGCTTTGGTAGCTCTCTGCGCTGCTGCCTTGGCCATCGGTCCCAATGCAAAACCTTCGGCCTTAGCCGGCACCCACATGACTCTAACAGAACAGCCTCTTTTCCGAAGGCACTGGTGCGGTCGTATATCTGACGGATGTGCATTGACCGGATTGCTGCCGGGGCCTCCTGATCACTTCCACGGCCGAGTGGTTGCTCGTCATGACCGTTACGTCCCGAAAAGGAAGCCTGGTCGGCGTGCACTCCAGCGCCATCGCTATTGCTGCTAGTTCCGCTGTGTACGGATTCTGCTCGTCTCCGGGCCCGACAGTGACGAATAGCTGGTAACACCTCGCCTGCGCTGTTGCGAGTCGCGTCGCACACGACGCCTCCCATCCCACTATGCCGCCTTCTTCGAGCTAGATGTTGCTATGATGATGCCCTCGACGTCGTTTGGTGCCTTGGCTGCCTTCGCTAGGTCGTCCTCGACCACTGCTGGGATGCACTGGTCCATGGCGGCAACGCATACTCATGGATAACCTCCATCCGCTCGTATGGTCCCTTTCCACCGCCGAGACAATCTTCTGCATTGGTGATATAAATCGCTTGCTTGCCTTGTTCTTCAAAGCTGCCAGCGGGTGTGTCTTCGGAAGGGTCCGCAAGTTGATGCAGAATCTGTCGCGGCTTGTCTGTGTCGTTGCTCTACCGTCTGGATACTGGCTTCGGCCTCGGCCACCGCCGTTGCGACAGTACGGAACGCTCCTGTAATTGCCTGCGCTCCCACCAGCTGCGCTTTGTTCAGCCAGGCAGCTTCTCTTGCGCGGCGAGCGTGCGTCCAGACGTTGGAGGCATAGTCCATCGCCGGCGCGACCGTCGCTACGAATAACTGTCTCGCCACCCTCGGTGACAGCATTTTCAACCTTCTCAGACATATGGCGGCGGTGAGCCCCTTGGCGGCGGCTCTAGCCATGTGCTCCTGGTACCGCAGGCCTACGTCCATGACCACTCCCAGAATTTTTGCGCTGTTTTTAGGTTTGACCTCGTTCTCTTTGATCCAGAACGACCTGTCGCTGTTACGCACGGCGACTCGCGTGAAGTGGATGACTGTCGTCTTGTCCGCTTCAAACGTTGCACCGCTGCGTCTCTCCCACTCGAGCGCTTGGTTGATGATCGACTGAATGCCTGCCCGGTTCGCCTCCGCGGTCGGGCCGGTCACCCAGGCCGAGTAATCGTCCACGAATGCAATTGAGCCGCCTTCCGCCTTAATTCTTCTCTGCACTAAATCTGCGTTGAAGAAGAGGAACAAGACGGGCGACAGCGGCGATCCCTGAGGGAGACCTGCTTGGGGTAGCTCTCGCTGCTCAGACGTGTACCCGTTCACCACCATCGAGGCTGTTCGCCCGGAGCAGAAGGCTCGATCCACCTGACCAGTCTATCTGGTATCCCTCTCGCCCTCATCCTCTCGAGTAGTCGCTCTTTGCACACTCCGTTGTAGGCGCCTTTAACATCGAAGCTGATCAGGCTGAGCACTTTGCGAGCTCTCCATGCCTTGTAAATTTGTTCCTGCAGGAGCAGGAGCGCTTGCTCGGCCGACCGTCGCTTCCTCGCTCCGAAGTGGTTTGCGGGCAGGAGCCCGTAAGTCTCTACCGCGTAGGAGATGCGCTCAGCGACGACCGCTTCCATTATTTTACCAAGGGTTGACAAAAGCGATATCGGTCGCCACGCCTTCGCCACCGTGTAGTCTCCCTTGTCCGGCTTCTTCAGCGGGATGATTTTCGCACTTCTCCATTGGTGAGGCACTATGCCGTCTCTGAGCGACGCTCGAAGAGAGCTAAGACCCGGTGCTTTACCGCCGGCCAGAGTCGTCTCCACACCATCGCCGGGAGGCCATCTTCGCCGGGTGCTTTCCACGGTTTTGCTGCCATGACTTTTTCCTCGATTTCTTCCAGGGTCAGGTCCGGCATGGGCACCGCCTTCCGCTGTTGTCGCACTCCTTCGTCTTCGATTCTCGCTGGCAAGGGAGGAAAGAACGTGCCGAGCAGCTCCTCGGCTTGTTCTGCCTTGTCCTTTGTCCTAGATCCATTTCCTCTCTTCAAGGGTGGCACCTTATCGCCCATGGTGTCCTTGCTGGGTTCGAGATACTTGGCCGCTTTCCAGATGTTGACATCTTCGGCCAGGAAGTCGTCCCAATGTGCTTTCTTCTGGCTCCGTATGGCGTCGTGGTACTCCTTGGCTGCTTCCTTGGCTCGTCGTTCCAGGTCTGGCCGCGTTTGACCTGCTCGCCGTTGCGCCCTCGATTGATTCCGCCAGAACGTGTATGCCCGCCGCAGTCGTGTTAAGTCCTTTGTCCACCAGCGTTTCGCATACGGTGGAGGTTGTGCTCGAGGCGTCAGCTCGTGGATTGCCTCTATGACGACTCGCATCAGCTGGTCCGTCTGCGTCTGCACGTCGACGGCCCAGGGGAGCGGCCGGAGGTTATCTTCCACTCTGGCTCCTATAAGAGTCCAAGGAGCGTTCTTGAACAAGAGTCTTTGTGTCGTGCTCCTCTCGGGCATCGCGATGTCGAATGTCGTCTGGATCGCTCTGTGGTCTGACCCGTGATCGGTCGGGTGGGGGGCGCACGTCACCATCTCGTCTGCCAGTTCCGACGTTGCGAGCACCAAGTCGATGGTGCTCTCTTTGTCCGGGCCTTGCCACGTCTTCGTGCCCCTCGGAAGGAGGCTGCAGAGGCCGTGCTCGTTCATCAAGTCGATGATTGGCTCGGCTTCGCCTTGTCTTCTCGCTGATACCTCATCTCCGGTCCAGAGCAGGTCATGGCGATTGAAGTCTCCAGCCAGCACCACGTCCGTACGCGTACCCGTGCCATTACGGAATCGCTGGATCAGGCCATGCAGTACTCTAACTGTAGATTCAGCGCCTCTGTGTTCTTCCCTTCCACGTACACTGACACCATCAGGATGTCTCTCTCTGGCAGTCGAAGCACCGCTGCCGTGAGATCTGCTGATGGTATCGGCACCTGCTCCGCCTCGATGTCGCTTCGTACCCAGAGCATGCTTCGGATCGGCCAGGGCGCATCGTGCGGTGCGTTGGTATCATCCTTGTCCAGTTGCTGTGCCCCGCAGGGCTCGTTACTACCTTGCTATCGATCATTTTTGCGTACGGCTCAGAGACCGCCAGCACTCCGTAGTCCTTGAGGTCTGCGTCGTTCATCAAACTTTGTTGTACCGGTTCTCGCTTTCGTACATTGAGCTGTAGGATGCGGAAGGCCTTACACATCGCTGCGTGCGTTCCGCACACGGCAGTTCCGGCTGAACGATTCATGTGGTCCGCCGCACAGCACGCACTTCGGTTCCGCCACCTGGCACTCCCTGTGATGATGCCCCGGTCCCGCGCATCTTCCGCAAATCTGAGGGTTCTTGCACCGGAACGACTTATGACCAATCTCTTGGCAGGTGTAGCACTGTACTGGTCCCTTGCGTGGTTCAAAGACGTTTGTGCACGCTGACTCCCCGGCCAGGTCAAAGTAGTGTCCGTCCAGGAGCCGCATCGCGTCGTTTCCCTTCGTGACATACACCACCATCGACCCGTACGCTTTTCCCGATTCCTTTCTGCTTAGCCATGAGATTTTGGCAATATTAACGTTATTCTCGGCGCCGAGCGCTTCAGCCGCCCCAGGTAGGACGTTCCCTTCTGCGTCTAGCACTGCGGTTCGGTTGGCGTTGTCCACCTTCACCGGGTAGAGCTGGTCTCTCATCACCCTCACTCCCACAACCGCCGTCTTCTGCGCGGCGTCCTTGACCTGCTTCAATTCGTTTTCATCTCTGCAGATGACCTTGACTCGCTCTTCGTTCCGAGCATCCCTCACAACTGCCGCGCATCTCCAGGTCGCCCGGCCATCCTTCGCCCTCATCTCACTTTCGATGGCTTTCCGGATTGGTCCCACCTGTGCACAGTCTCTGTTCCCTTCTTCGACCCGTGACGTATCAATCGTGCAATAGAGCTCATTTGCCAAAGACGATGCCAAGGTGTTGTTGTTAGAGACGTTCGTCCTCACCTTGCTAGGCTCGGATGAGGATGATGAACGCGTGACGTCAGCGAAAGAGACTGGCGGGGTAGCCGGAGCGCGCGCTGCGACAGCTTCAAGCAGCTCATGTGCTCGCTTCAGGTCATGGCCCATCTGCTGCTTGGTGTCCTCAAATCGTTGGCTCAGATCTCGTATGCAATTCAACTGCCCTCGACGGCTTCCCTCAGCTCTCGAATGGTTTCTTGCTGGTTACGGATTGTTTCGCTCTGCTCCTTGATCGCCTCCTTCATCCCTTGGAACTCAGCGCGGTACTGGCCCAACAGCTCCAGCGCACTCTGGAGCGTCGCTCCCCCCTCGTCGGTGCTGTCGCTGCTGTTTCCATTTCTCATGCCGGTGGCGCATTCCACTTCAATTGTTTTCGCGCCCGTCGTCGTTCTTGTTGCATATCGGCTGCTTTTGTTCGATTCCTTCCCTTGGTCGTCAATTTTGCGTTTCATGACATGGCGCCCTGCTGGCGTCGATATGGGTCCCCGCGGCCCCACCACGGTCCCCGCACTCGCCAGGGCACTCATGATGCAGGGTGATCCACCACAACACAACTCTTTGAAGTAAGATGATATAGAGATATAGAGATTTCCGGCTCGTCGACCGTCCTCCGACCCCTACGGTGGGCGATAGGGCGGACTGTTGCAAAACCCCCAGTCGATCCCATTTGGGTTTAGGCGGCCAACTTCTTAGTCATCCGAGTACTTCGGGTTCGTCAAGAAAATGTACCGCGGACTAGCTGCGGACTCGCACGGTAGCCTTTCGCTAGTTCAACTTGCCAGTCACCACCACATCATGTGAATGGTAAACAAGTTTTACGACGTAGATGCTTACTATCCGTGATTCAGGACATAATCTGAGTCGATGTTCTTAAAAATCTCACTGACCAAACCTTTATTTTCACTCCAGGATTGAAACTCACATATTTTAGACATCACGTAAGTCTGATTGCCTGTTCC
This sequence comes from Stachybotrys elegans, assembly GCA_020746835.1. NCBI lineage: Eukaryota > Fungi > Ascomycota > Sordariomycetes > Hypocreales > Stachybotryaceae > Stachybotrys > Stachybotrys elegans. The sequence goes on along the minus strand of JAGPNK010000035.1, from coordinate 23,427 downwards.
TCTTCTCATCGCGATGAAAGCAAGCAGTCTGGTGAGCCCACGATGGTCAACGCGGTAATCCCGCTACTAGTCAGCAGCGGACTAGCGCAGCAACGTCCTTCTCAAATGAGCTTAGCGACTTCATTCACCATGGAGAAGGGTGATGTTGCTGTTCTTGTTAAATTAAAGCCTCAGTGGAAATCGTTCCTCCCCCTTTTCTCCTTTCCGACTTTCACCTCCTCTCTTCTACCGAAATGGGCCTTCCCAAGATCCCCCCGAGCATGTCTACTGCGTCCAAGCTGGAAAGAAGCACTATGAACTCTTCACCACCACATATGTTGACGCGAACTATTGCGGCCATTGCGGCTTGGCCAACCCCTTTCGACCACAAAATCGTGCCAGATCCAAGACTCCAGCACTCCCGGGTCCGTATGATGAGGTGGTAGAGGTTGAAGACTCTCCGCCACCACGACCAGTCAGTCCAGCAAGTCGGTTGCTGCGCGACGGACCAAAGCCTATATCCTCCATTGCTGTTGGACGCACAGCTCAACAGCTCCCTATCGAGACGTTTGCGCCCGGCGCAACGAATACGCGGGCGCGCATTCCTCCTCCTGCACTATCAGGCAGTTCCCAATTCGTGACCGTGGCATCCGCGGCCAGCCGTGCCATTCAGAATGCAAAGACGAACACCAGGAAGCCCACGAGGCAGCGGGCGGGATACCAATGGGTACATATAAGTCTCCTGCTTGTGAGCCTGGAGACCAAGTACTTCAACGGGCTTGCAGTTGAGGTTCCGGAGACGGTGCTGCCTCTGAAAGATACAGTGATCAAGTTTTCCTCAGTGGATTTACTAACTTGGCCCTCCTTTACCACAATATTGTTCGATCATCTCCGTCCGCTCCCGCCAACAATCGATCCTACGAACAGAGACCTGTGGAGTCTTTCTTATGCGTCGAGTTTCTCTGGCAAAAAGATCGTCACCGTTCCCAACATCAACAAGTACACAACTCCGTCGAGTATGCTCGCGTCGGGGCACTTCGGTAACAATCAGGCAGGACAGTTGAAAGTGCTAGTCATCCTTACATCCACGGATGTAGTCGATAAACAAGAACCAGTCACACCGTTAAGGCCAGATGAATACTCGACGCCAGTCAAGGAAGAAAGGAAACGAAAGGCCAAGCAAGAAGACACAAGCCCTGCCCTAAGTCGCGAAAAGCGCATCAAGAAGGAGGATCATGTCAAGAAAGAGGGCAGCGCTGGTAACACGGATCAGATTCAGCGGGAGGTACACATCACGATGAAGCCGGAGGAGCCTGTCCCGGCTACCTCCTGTCAGAGCCTGACGGACGACGACCTCGAAAGCATTGCTGACGAGATAGTTGTACGTGAAGATGTGGTAGATCTTGGTGAAATGAGGGATCCGCTTCGTGATCAAATGTTTGACAGCATCTTTGGCCCTGAGGGCAGTGAAGATATGATAGATGACGGAGACGAAGCAATCGAAAAAGATGGTGAGCAAGCTGTGGTCCCAGAGTTCGTAAGAGACCAAATAATCTCCTTTCCAAGACAACTGCTAACACTAATAGGTAATTCTGGAGTGCCATCCTAAAAGGATTGGAGATGATCAAAGTCAATTGTCTGACACCGATATTACCGGGGCGCTTCCTCCAGCACACTCTACACGCTTCAAAGGAACCAAGGTTCCTGCAACATTTGCTGTCCGATACAAGAAAAGTGCGAATTGACTACTCGGGTCCCCCATTTAAGACGTCGCTATCCTCCCCATCATCACTGATGCCCTCTATATCGTTTCCCTCTTCGTCCTCATATCCCAATTCAACAAGTGGTTGCTCTGCTGGCTCCCCATCTCCAAGCTCATCTTGGCGAGCTTGATTTGCTCGCTCATATAATGCTTGCTAGATTCAGTCAGCTTGGTTTGATCCCAAAGAGAACATATGGCTTACATATTCGGCGACGCCACCCGTTGGCGCTTTACGATATGCAAGTACAGGCTGCCGGCCACTTTCAACATGCTGAATGATTCTATCTCGGAGGCCAATGTAGAAACGCTTGAAAGGCCGCAGCTTGTCTGACTCCTGATGAGTCCCAAGGACTGCATCATTGTAACCCATCTCGACGAGAACTCGGTGGCACCAATCTTTTGTCTCTGGTTCTAAACATGTGCTGATATTGATATCAGCCAATGGTCTCTGCATTTCGTCGAGAACGCAGCGATCAATGGGGATCCCCCAGTTGCATGCCTTATCTGGATCGGGATAGTGGTAGTTCATCCAAGGCTGGCCATGAACTACATGCGGACGGTTCTTCTGAAGACGAATTCGATGGAGATTCCACGCCTCCACGAAGTCGAAGAGCTCTTGTCGCAAAACATCTTCAAAGACGGCGTATATGGCAATCTGATCTTCTACCATATCACCGTCAAAGTCCCCGTCCCGGGCGAGTTCACCGAAGTAGTCCACCCACTGACGAGAGGAGACATGAAGCATGCTTTCCCACCACTTTTCAATCTTGACATTCTTTGTGCTCGGTGCTGCCTTGTAGGAATCCTTTAGGCGCTTCCCTTGCTGGAAGACCTGCCCATTCCATTCCACACGCCCATCTGCGGCCAAGGCAAAGTTCCAATGGGCTGCTGCGATTAGTGGTGTTTCGCTGCCTTTGTCTGCCTGCAAATACCATGGCCGGAAGCCATAGGCGTCACACGCTGTCAAGTACTGCTTCAGGACGCTCAAAGCAGTTGTAGCAGAGTGGCCGACATAGAACCAGATGATGTTGCGTGAGTAGGCGTCTATTGCGGCATATATCTCAAATCCGTAGGCTTTTAGCTTGTCGTGACCGTCAATGCACCACTGATAGTTTGGCCCCGGCACAAGGAACTGCCCCTTTTTCCGCCGAAACATCCTTTTTCGAATCTCGACCTCGTTCGGGAACATGATTCTGTACATAGCAAAGAGAGGATCTCTTGGTACCCAGAGTTGCTTTTGCTGACGAAGGTATGGCTGAAGAAGGCTTTTGCCATATCCAGAAATAGCATTGGATCGTCGTGTCATTTCGATGATGACTTGCTCTGTCTTCTCTAGCAACGCAAGACGTTCTTCTTCACTATTGATCCTGCGGATCCAGCGGCGGTCTGGGTGAAGCCTGATTCGCTTCAAGCCTTCTTTGGTGATCGGCCAGCCCTGTCTCTGTAGGACGCTCAACGTCTGCTTTTCACTTAGCCCGACGCGAAATATCAGGTCGCGGATAGCCTCTATTAGCTCTGGGCTTTCTTCGGTTCGGCTTTGTTGGCGTGGGATATCCCAGCTCGCGATTCGGCGAGAGATTGTGCTGAGATTGACACTGACATGATGATGCTTCCGAAGCTTGTACTGAATCCTGCGTCGCGACATACCGCTGAGGTAGAGATGGGTGATGTAGTCGCGGTGTTGATCAACTGAGTTGCGAGGACGTGCCATTTCGGAACCGGGGAAGTCGCAAAAGGAGGTGGGCGACATTCTAGGTTCTGAAGAATGGGAAAGGGGGGCGATGCAGGGTGGTTACGCGCACTAGTCCGCAGCGGCATGGCAACTGGCCCGCAGCGGTGACTCGCCCGGAGTGGCCTAGCCTCCCTTTACTCATTGGTAGAACCCGACGAAGCTAGGGGTAGACCAATCAGTATTTACAGAACCCTAGAACCCTTCCAACGGTCGTTCCGCCTTCCCCTTTAAACCATCTCGTCCGTGGAAAAGCTTGTGGTCAGCAACAGCATCATGCTTACGGTCGATTCTGACGTCGTTGGCGAGACTTCTGGCGCGGATGGGGACTCTCTCGGCCGGAACGCTGAGGTGAAGAGACGAAGATTGATCCAACCGAGCATCCGCAAACCCTCGGCCAAGATTACCGTACGTTTAGCAAGACCTCATATGAAGTCAGGGAAGCTAACATGCCCATCCGCGCAGAAGAAGAAACAGTCGAAGAAGGTCCCTCCCCGTGGCTCGGTCCGTCATTTCCCATGCCGGCAGTGTGTCGCTCGCGCGAGCAAGGCCCCTGGCCATGAATGCGCTTCCCAAGACAGTATCATTGAATGTCCCTAGCTTTAAACGTCGTACACTGACACATTGATTAGATACTGGTGCTGCGTGCTGGGATTGCGCAAAGAACGGCCACACGTGTCGACCGGTGAGACATATCTGCTCTCTGTTAGCTGACTGGGTACTTACTCCGTTGTATCTCTAGGTTCCTGTTGAAGCTCGTGCTGCTGTACGTGCTTTTTGGGACTTGAATCGACAGCTCAATGGCGCGGAAGAAGAACCGGGCGAGGTCTGGCGCGCTGCCGCACAGCGGGCAGCTCAACAACTACGAGCTTGCGGCAGTGGTGCGGCTCCTCCTCCTACTCCACGGCCAGCACCTGCCTTGGCATCATTTGGCGAAGTGGCCGATGGAAGTTTTGAGGAGAGGAAACTTGTAGCGCTGGAGACCATCGCGAGGGCTGCTCGGCTCTGGATTGTGAGTACAGCCACGTCATTAGATCCAACTTCGAGTACTTACTCCTAATTTAGCAGCTCAATCAACCGGACGAGGAGGACGGGGATGAGGAGGAAGATTATGACTAGTAGAATAAGAAAAATCGGGCTGTTTCAGTCTTGATCCGAAAACCGCGTGCTACTGTTTCTTGCTTTGACAGAATTTGAAATGCACTCTGCTTGCTCGGTGCGGACTCGCGGCTATGACATGATCTTCCGTACGGCGCCCAAAAAGTAGGAAATTCAAGCTGAGGTACAAAGCGCAATGTACTCCGGGGCCGAGGGACTATGGCGCTAACCCAATTCGGCACCTTGGCAGCGGTTTTGAGGGTTTTGCAACAGTCACCCCTATAGCTTGCCATAGATTCGGCTGTGGGGTGGAAATGCTCGTAGCTCCATGGGGTCTCGGACAAGTCCCGCGGCTACTTTCCGGCCGACTCTCCCAGGAAGCAAGCTTACCGAAGCTAAACATCAAGTAACTGCCAGGGGTCAATAAACACGAAACCTCTTTGAGCAGCTAATGAATCAGTGGAAATGTGGCAGCCGAGTCTTCTTATTTATCCAGTCATACAGCATCCCTAGCGAGGTTCCAGGCTGTGTATATTGTGCATTTGCCACCCCATCAGCCTCACCCCGAGTTTGTGGTATAGCCCCAGAAAGCTGAAGGATATGCCTGTCAACATGTTTAACACTTCGCTGCGCATCGCGGCTTGGAGGGTCACTCAAAATGGACGAGCTTCCAAGGTTAGATTGTTTGAACGCTGTTTTGGTTTGATGTCAACTAATGCTTTCTATAGTATCTGATGTCACGTACGGGTTTCGCCAGGTCGTTCAGCATGTCAGCAAGATTCTGCGAGATCAACAAAATTTATCCCTCAGCCTCAGAAGCCCTAAAGGATATGAAAAGCGGCAGCACGCTTCTCTGTGGTGGATTCGGCCTGTGTGGTGTCCCAGATACACTCATCGATGAGGTCTCAAACAAGGATATCACGGATCTCACGGTTGCATCAAATAACGCTGGCACCGAAGATAGCGGCCTTGGGAAGCTACTCAAATCAGGCCAGATCAAGAAGATGATTGCTTCCTATATCGGCGAAAACAAGACATTTGAGAGAATGTACTTGAACGGCGAGGTGGAGCTAGAACTCACACCGCAGGGCACCTTGGCAGAGAAATGTGCAGCTGGAGGGAGAGGAATTCCTGCGTTCTACACCCCAGCCGCCTATGCCACCGTTGTCCAGACAGGGGAACTGCCAGTGAGGCATAAAGCCGATGGCTCACCAGATTCCTACAACACTCCCAAGGACATCAAGGTCTTCAATGGCAAGCCCTACCTACTCGAGCATAGTTTGCTTGGTGATTATGCTTTCGTGAAAGCATATAAAGCCGACAAACTAGGAAACTGTCAATTTCGTCTTGCAGCGAATAACTTCAATGGTGCAATGGGACGCAATGCGAATATAACCATCGTGGAGGCTGAGCATATTGTTGAGCCGGGTGAGATTCCACCAGAGAGCGTCCATTTACCCGGAATTTATGTCAAGCGCATCATTCAGAGTACCTCGGAGAAGGGCATTGAAAAGATCATTCACGCTCAAGACCCCAGCGCCGAGAAGAACCTAGCAAGAGGTATTTTGGGAACTGGTGATACCGCAGCCAAGAGGGAGCGGATTGTTCGTCGTGCCGCAAAAGAGCTCAAAAACGGCCTTTACGCCAATCTTGGTATCGGCATGCCTATGCTCGCACCGACTTTCGTCAGCCCAGATGTCGAGGTTCAGTTACAAAGCGAAAACGGCATTCTTGGTCTAGGGCCTTACCCACAACCCGGGGAAGAAGACGCCGATCTAATCAACGCCGGCAAGGAAACCGTGACTCTGCAACCTGGTGGCTCTGTTTTTGGATCCGAAGAAAGCTTTGGCATGATTCGAAGTGGAAAAATTGACCTGACGATTCTAGGGGCTATGCAAGTTAGTGCACGGGGTGATCTGGCGAATTGGATGTTACCTGGCAAAGTCAAGGGATTTGGTGGTGCTATGGATTTGGTCAGCAATCCTTCCAAGACCAAGGTAGTGGTAACAATGGAGCATACCGATAAGAAAGGAAATCCGAAGATCTTGGAGCAGTGTGCTTTCCCTTTGACCGGTAAAGCTTGCGTTTCGAGGATTATTACTGAGCTGGTAAAGTACCCGAAGCAATATTGATATACTGGAGCTAATTTGATGTATAGGGTGTTTTCGATGTCGACTTTTCTCATGGGTTGACACTCATAGAGATTGCGGATGGTGTTGATATTGAGGAGGTCAAAGCCAAGACTGGTGCTAAATTTGCCGTGGCAGAGAATCTAAAACCGATGTTGTAGGAATTGTTCAACCACAGTGGTTCATAGCAGGAAGGCGCATCTAAGGCCCAGATGCCAATGGAAGCGGCAGAGTTCCAAAAGGAAATGCGGAATGTATAATATTATACGATTGCCATAGTATATCAGCCGGTCATTAAACAACCCTACATACTATTGGAGGTTGACTCTGTCTTGCCTGCGGTCCTGTCGGCATCTTGTATGGTATCTTCCCGACGGCAAGGTGGTTCACGTCAACCACATTGGCTTCCGTGATTAGGGAACAAACTTTAAATAACCGAGTCAACTGATAGTCTTTTCCGCTCTATTTATCGGTGACCTCGACGATGGTGGCCTTGACTGGAACGGGCGCATGCGAGACACTGCCAAACTGTACGCCGAGATACCAGTACAGGATAGAGCGACTCTGGCCGAATCTCTCGATGAGATCATGGCATCGGACTATACAACGTCTGGGCTTGACCAAGACTGACATCGCCGAGTCGCGGACAAACTTGACGAGGTCATATGACGTTGGAGAATGCTTTCCCAACCCTAATTCCATTGTTCAGATGTTCGGCAGGACCATTGGTAATGTTGGCTGCCTGCGTGTATCGATTTAAAACAGAAGGAAGATAGATAGCCCATATACTTTAGTCCATTAGAGGCTATTCTTTTCTACTTATTAGATTGCCTTTTTTTCTGTTAGATAATCTCTTTAGTATTCTTAAATACTAAATTTATTCCTTAGCTTCAGAAGCCTAAAGGATAGGAAAGTGGCAGCACGCTTCTATTGTGGATTCGCCTACGCGGTGCTCTAAATACACTTGTCGATGAGGTCTCAGGATAACACGTATCTCTGCAACAGGCCTGACTGCATCACTCGCCGATGTCTTATCCAGGCCCGACTGCATTACTCGCTGAAGCCACATTGCAGAAGGCTTCTTATATATTGCGTCCAACGCCATAGCAGCATCGTGATAGAAGCTTCTAGCTAATTGTAGTATATAGATAGCTAGAAAACTTTAATATTAGCAGTAGCTATAAGTATTAAGCTTTTCTTAATTAAATTTTCTAACTAATTATTATCTATTAATCTAATATTATCTTTATTATTAGAGGGGGCCTTCTTAAAGTTACTGGTCTATATTCTATTAGGGCATATAAATGGGAAATCCCCCATAATATATATCTCACAGTCGCATCAAATACTGGTATCGCAACAGCGGCCTTAGCAAGCTACCCAATCAGGCCAGATCCAGATGATTGCTTCCTACTTGAAAACAAAACATTCGAGAGAATGTACTTGAACGGCAAGGTAGAGCTATCACCGCAGGGCACCTTGGTAGAGAAATTTGCAGCCAGAGGGAGGATTCCTGCCTTCTCCACCTCAGCCGCTTATGCCACACTTGTCCAGACAGGATGACTACTGGTGAAGTGACTCCCGGTGAGGCATAAGATTTCTGTACAAGAATATCAAGGTCATGGAAGCCTTACCTACTCAAGCATATTTGCCTGGTGATTATGCTTTGTGATAAAACCATAAATTGTCAATTTCGCCTTAGAGAAATAGCTTCTGGTGCAAGAACACAATGCGAAGAATCTAGCAAGGTGTATTGGGAACGGGTGATCCCGCAGCAAGAGGGAGCGGATTGCTCGCCGTGCCGCAAAGAGCTCAAAACGGTCTTTACGCCAACCTTAGAATGCCTGTGATCGCACCGAATTTCGTCAGCCCAGATATTCAAGTCCAAGTACAAAGTGAAACCAGCATTCCTGGTCTTAGAACTTTCCTGCAACCTAGGGAAGACACCGATCTATCAACACCAGCAAGCAAACTCTGACTTGGCAACGTGGCAGCTGTTAATATTAGACAACTCGCCCTCCTCATCGAGGTCTACTATACCTGCTGTCTCATTATACCTAGCTCTTCTGACTGTAAGATCTTGCTCGTTATCACGAGGCCGCTGGAAGACTAGACGCTTGTCTAATCTGATCCGCATTCGGCCTTATTCAGAAAGAAAGGCTAGGACGGTTGACACGTTGATAATGTTGTCCAAACAAGAATAGCCAATGGAAAGACTCGTACCCCTCGCTGCCAGTTTCGCTCGTACTTTAACTGCAACACCCTGGAGCGTGATGGAAGCATCGGTTATGTGACCGAAAGGGTTGTCATTATTGGTCAACCGGGTCCAAGCATCGACAAAAGTCACAAATGTTGTGATCATAGTCGTCCCAAGAAGACTCGCAAAATCGGGTATGGTTCCACCAACTACTGATGCCCAGGTCCAGCTAGGCATATCGCAATTTCGGATGGACGCTAAAGTTGTTTTGATGCTCCATGCGAGTTCGTATAAAAGATCATCCCGCCAGAGCCCTGCAAGATAGTTGCCCCCGAACCTGGCGCGAAACTGCCTCGAAATTCCAGAAATTGCCACCAGAACATCCTCGGGCTTTGTCAAGCTGCATAAGAAGTAACAAAGTATGACTGAATTCCTCCATTCTGCATGTGGATTTTCACGCCCGCACGACTCGGGTTGTAACCATCTCCATTCTGGGTCAGCGGTTTCTCGGGCAAGTCCGCATTCGCATTCGCAGCTTGAACGACAATGGCAATGAACCTCAGATGTGCCAAAGATGAGATATTGCTTGGCCGAAGGAGACTCCTGGAGTATCCAGCCTCTCGACTGAATAGATGAGCTGTTGGTATAACGGGGTTCAATAAGACGGTACACCAATGGTAAACCGGCCTGCCCTTTTATATAACGATTGACCGTGGGCTGTACATCTGTAAATGGCTTGCGTGGCCCTAAGAAGCCCTCCCCGTCAGGCATATCTCTGGCCGCTGCAATGACGAGCTTCGCATTGACATAAACCATCCACATCTGGCTAGACTGTTCTTCCCAGTCCTTGTCATTGCCCTGGATGATGCATAGTGAATCAATCCAGAGAAAGGAGATTTCAAAACGCTGGCAGACCCTGATGGCATCTTGAATGGTTGGGGATAGGAGATGTAGTGGTATGCCTAGGCGGTAGTTGCCTATGTTGTTGTCCAGAGTTTGGAGGGGCTGAGAGGATGCCCAGCGATGGCTGAGTGCAATGTAGCTAGGATGGTTGTAATTTTGCTCAGGTTGATATTCTTTCAGTCGTGGAGGGTCCTGGCTAACGTCGATAAGTCGTAGGGGAAACTGCAGCTTCTCGGGAGTTGTGACCATCGCACATCTAGCGTGATTCTCTACGCAGTTGGACTGAAGTTTGGCTGCTATATTGAGTACCTCTTCGGGACTTCCAAGGGGGACTGGCTTGTAGCTCGCAAGCTTGAAGGTATGAATATCCGGTCCTGTTGCCACGTTTAGATTAACGGTAGCCATTCCTGAAGCAAAAGTCACGAACCGTTAAGATAAACTGCCAATTCACCGGAATCCCCCCCTGAGTCCAATTCATACCGGATAGATAAGATAAAGCAATCTCCTTTAGGTTTTGTATTCACCTGAACTGCCGATAAATGGTGGGCGTGAGCCCCCCCAATATTCTGGAAAGCATGATCGAGAACTGTGAAAACAGTGGCGCATAAGGCGCACCTTGTTATTTCTCCCTTGAACGAGAACGTAGTGCTTGAGAAATCGCTTTGATCTTGCAATGAGACGAGACATAAGGCGGAAACAGAGGAATTGATGAAAAAACGGTTTAGTGAGAGGGTTATACACTTAATAAGTATTTTATGAATAGAAAAGGCTTACTGTAATAGAGTCGCTTCTGGTATATATATACAAATCCAATCAGTCACCCCCAGGCTGGTCATCAATTCAATTCCATCAATTTCGCCTTCGCATGGCGTTGCGTTGACAGCTTACTCAGCATTTGGCCCGTGGAGTTGAACCACCGCATCATTAGGGTTATAGGGAGAGAAAGGATGTTAGTGTCTGTAGGATTAGATTCTCAGTCAATTTATAGAGATGATGGAATTGGTCTGAAAAACTTGCAATCCTTATCAACTGACTCATTGATTGATTCTGGTTCTGTTTTATAGTGCCGGCGACTTAGCACCTGCTATGCTTATCTCGGGGCACTACGATAAACAAGGGCCACTGAGCAGCTAATATAGCGTTAATTGGAGCCTCCAGTTACTTCCAATTAGAATCAAAAAGGAAAAGGCTATGCGTAATTTACTGTTTAAGAGTGCGGGAAGGGGAAACGTTCCTTATTCTATATAATTGATTATAAAAAGCTAGATAGTATGATTGAAGGGCTATCAAAACTTAGAATGAAGCCATATGAAATTTCGCGGAGCCAGCTTCTTGAGTTTAGTCCTCATCTCCCTCCCCTCATCCCCTTTGGTGAGAGCTCTACTCCCGCGCTGACGTTTCACGAGCTTTCTCGCCTTAGAGTCTTGATTCAGCACTGGACGAGTGTTCTCACATTCCACCTTGACCACGAAGCATGTATTGCAATTGTTTCTATTGCCCATGCACCTAATCTATAGGATGGGATATTAGCCACCTGGGTCTGTGAAAGCAGAACATAAGAGGTTATTACTTTTTTATGGCAACGATCACAGACGCGCTGCAGTCGTTGCTCCTTATCTGTCGTTACTCTGGATTCTTGTGATGGTTGGACATCTGTTTGAAAGGCTTGAGCACTGCTTATAGCAGGATTGTTGACGAAGACCTCAATCTTATTGGCGAGGCCGTGGATGGGAAATGGCGTGAAAGAGGTATTCTCGTAATTCAACTCCTTAAAGCCTGTCCAAGAACTGATTGTGCTTGTTGAAGTAGGCACCTGTCATGATTAGTGTTATAATCTCGAGTTAGATTTGTTTGACCCACACCGAGGGAATATTGAGGTAAGTCCAGTGCGAATTCCGGGCTCATAAAATGCATCATATCGTCTCCTGGATAGAATAGGGTGTCCAAGGCACTGACTGGTTGTGTTACGGAAGGCTGCGTAACAAGCGCCATGGTAACTGCTGCATTACTGGTATGAGATTGCGGACTGATTGAGTGAAAAGTTGCGTTGTTACATGGAGTAATGGTGTTGCTAGAAGGAGCAAGGGATGTGGGAGAAACTGGGCGAGCATGTGACAAGTTCTGATCATTGCAATATTGTTGAAAGTAAGGCTGGTTGCGCTGGTCTTGGTGCACATGGAAAAGGCCTTCTGACGTGATTGTTGAAGGTGACAGAAGGCCTTGCTTGCTCGAAGACTGTTGTTTCGTCGAGCCGGATGGTGTATTCAAGAAACTCGGCTGGAACATGTTGATGGCTGATATTGAGATATGAATGCGATGAAACTTAGAATTCTTGATAATAGCCAAAGAATTTGATGCTCTTAGAGTGTAATAGGGGGTAAGAAACGAGGACAGGAGGACAAGAGGACAAGGAAACAAGAGTATTGTATCTGAAAAGGGGCACCTTTGAGATGGTGAATGTGCTTTGAGGTTGGCTGCCTCAGGGCAAGGTCTTCCCCTAAATAGTTCGAGATAAGCGGCATTCAATGCCTTTCCAAGTAGTATGGCTATTGCAAACCTCTGCTATTATTGGAGCCTTTTGGACATAGCCACAAACACAAGGCATATTACCTACTTAAACATGTCTCGTGATGACGAATGTCATGGCATTGTTGTCCAGTAGCGGACATGGTGTGGCCTGCATGTAGACATGTTGCAAGCACGCATACGAGGCACATTTCCCAGCCAAGGGTATGTGGGAGCGCGCAGCACTCATCCTGTGCCACCCGTAGATCCTTAACCTGGTCAAGTTCGGTCAGGGCTGAAATCTCGGCCCTTGGGGCTTTGGCTTGGCCACTAGGCCCCACGATAGGCGGAAAGGTGTGCCGATGTGTCGGCCGCCCTCATGTCAGGCAATCCGGTACACCACGGTGTACGTGATATAAGCTACTTGTTCCAGTGAATCCATCTTAACTTCTGTTGGACAGTCTGAATAACTGTATAGCTGTATAGCGGACTCCTCAGCGCAACTGAGAGGCTTTTGTTCAGATGACAGCAAGGCCGTAAATTTGTACCTGTGCTTTTGTGTAGTAGTGGCTTGATTCTTGTGCTGGCATTGAACGTTCACTTGACTATGGTCTGACGAACACATTCAGGGGCTACGGCTTTCCCTCGTCACCTTGTATTAATCCCTGGCACGTAGGCAGAATCGTACTCATCCATGACCGGATATAGCCTACGAGGGCAGCCTGACGTTGTCCCATGGCGTGATGCATGTTCCACTTGGTATGTCATGCTTGTGATAGATGTCCTAAGCTCACTGCACCCTCGAATAGAGTGGGTGACGGTGCCGCCCTAGCCACATGCGCAAATTTGCCATCCTACAAGTAATGGCAATCATACATAGCCTCAATAACTTCATCATCTGTCTCCGCTTCAGGGGCCAGACCGTCTCGAACTGTTCGTCAGCCACTGGAATACCAAGGACGCATCTACGGGGTCTACTGTGCCTCGCCAATTGTGGCTGTATTCAGCAACAGAGAAAGCGTTTAAAATCAGTAGCATTAGCCACAGGTCCTCCACGAGCGGTGCTTATTGATAATTTCCTGTCTCTTACCCGTTCAAACCTACCGCCCGAGGTCTATCAAAACCAGCTTTATCGACTCATCATAAGCCACTCTCAATCAAGCAGGAAGTCAAGGCGAGCTCTCTCACATTTTCATTAGAACGCTTCTTATAATCAACATATCGATCTATAGAGCTCAAGATTAGCCAAAAGTAAATTCCACACAAACAGTCCAAATCGAAGGACGTTACTCTCGAAACATGCCGGGCGAGAGTGGATTGCCATGGAGTACGAGAGATTATAGCGAACGAGATTTGAAATATTCTTTGGCTTTTACATTGAACTTGACTCCCATTCAGGGGTACGAACTACAGTTGAAACTTCTTGAGAGGCAAGATAGAAAGCTCAGGGCACATGCACAAGGAAATAAAACTATCTCGAAGCCAAAAGAGAAAAGGGTTGATAAAAGGAGAGGCAGAGGCTCTCAACGAGCTAACAGGGACACCCATAGGCCTGCAAGTAATTAGGACTAGACTTATGCTGCTGTGTGACTTAATAGAGTTTTGTAGTACTGACTTAGACCGCGCAAGCTAGTGCTAGCAAGGGAGCATGATTCTGCCATAAAACTCTCATTATATTTCTTGCTATACCTCATAAGAGAGCCAGCTATGGGATTCAGGCCCCATTCAACACTTTTGAAGATCACGTGGGCCTCCTCTCCCTTTTAATGTGTTGTGAAAGGAGGAAGCTGTTCTATGCATGACATGACAGATGCTGTCTGGGTCCGCTTATGGTGTAAACTGGACAGTTCTTTAGTGCTATGATTACGTGTCTAAGTCCCTCGACTCGCTTAGATAATGGGCACACGGCACCATAGCCTCAAAATCGCGGACCAGTTCGGCGGCATCGATTTCATGCTCGGGCACAAGACTGGGTTTCCAGCGAACCAGGTAGTGCAACACGCCATCAATAACTGCATCCTCTCTCAGTTCACCATCAATGTCCCCCTGCGTTCGTATAATATCAATCTGGCACTCGGGCACAACAGTCGGTTTCCAGCAGACGAGGTAATGCGTACTATCATCAATAAGCTCGGAGCCTATTATTTTTTCAATCTCCCAATCGCCAGGCATACTGAAAGCCTTCAAAGTTTCTTGGTTCCGCTTAGGTGAGGAATTGGTCACCGAATTTGACACCCAAATGCAGCTTTCCGCGTCCTCCTTTTCACCAGGTGGTTCTGCTGATTGTCGTGCAGTAGAGTTGCGGCCTTTCTTTGGACTGCGAGTGCAACCTGTATCGATTAGCATGAAGAAGCTATAATCAAATCGTGTTGCTTACCGGGCTTCGCTATGATCCTCCGCGAATCATTGAACCCATAGCGAACTTTAGGCCCTTTCCCTTTCCGCCTAGGTTGTACGCTCAGGAGAATGACATCAGGAGGAGCTCTGTCACTGGTTTGCGCAATGGGTATAGACACATGATGAGGTGGAAGAGTTACATTTAAGAACTTGTACCGTTTGCTATTGGCACCGGTGCATAGCATTCGTAGACGTGTGCATCGAGAACATGACGGCTTGAGGAGGTCGCACTACAAAAGACTTCATATCAGTAGGTATATGCAGCCGGATTAAGGAAGAGGACACGCGAAGCAGCCCATCATACCTTTTTCTTCACTTTGATGCAACCATCGCACGCTTTGGATTTTGGCACACCAGGCATCATCAATCTTCTTCTGCTCGACAATGGTGATTGGATTAGTTCAGCATAGAAAAACTCCGACGAGTTGAGTTATATGCTGCGCGCACAGGGAGACTAAATAGCGCGAAGCTAGTAAGGGTAGGCGGCACATCGGGCCTCTTTAGGCGTAGCTTTGATATTCAAGAGCAGGGATCGGCATCCATAGCTTCTTCAGCGTCGATTTCCAGGTCCGGGGATCAAAGCAGGAGATGAGGCTGAAATGAGTCAACGCGAAGATCCTGCAGGAGCAGAAGGGAAGTTGAGGTGGAAGGCTGCGGGCGCTACAGAAGTGCATGGGGCTGCATGCATCAAGACTAGATGGGCTGCAACATTGCATCATTACTCACTCCAGTGTGGCGCTTAGCTCTACATGGGCTTGTTGCAACAGGGAGAGAGCGAGTTGGGAATATCCCCCAACAGGAATAGAACAAGCGTGGCAAATAACTGAAATTGGATCACAGGTTATGACTTGCGGAATCCCGAGGTCGATATAAAGCTCTGCAACTCGACGCCTGGATCCACCAGGACACAGGTTCAAAAACCACCTCATCAGTATCGTCTACCACATTGTACACCATGGATCCTCAACCCTACATCACCCTCATTGGTCCAGACAAGCACGGCATCATCGCTCGTCTGGATCCCGCGACGGGCACGCGGCACCCTGTAATCGCGGCACAGATCAACAACAGCTCAAAGCCGCAGATCAAGCTAGCTCGGATGCTACCAAACAACCTGCAACAGCCTTTTGCAACAGCGTCGTACTCGAGTCTGAGCGGGTCGCTGAGGGTCAATGTCGAGGGGCTGCCCGAGATTAAGTTGGAGCAGAGCTGGGAGGGGATGCAGTATGCTAAGGAGTTCAAGGCGCCGCCCGAGCTGGGCGGCACTGGTGGGAAGATGGCGTGGAAGCCGGCCGGTTGGGGAGATGTGAACGAGCTGTGGGATGCGCAGGGCACCAAGGTGGCGAGGTTCAAGAGTATGCGCTTGAAGAATGATCCTCAGCTGGATGTGTTTGTGCAGGCAAGCGACGCGTTTGTGGACGTGGTGCTGCTCGCTGCATTAGGTCTGCTAGTAGAAGGCGGGAAGAGCCTAAAATTCTTAGGCGATATGGTGGGAGCTGTAGCAGGATAATGCATGGCTGGATTGTTGATCCAGAGTTCGCGGTATAAGCACTATTACGATGGCATCTGCAAGGTGAACAGCAATGAAAAATTCTTGATGATGACGAGTAACACTTCAAGTCGGCATAATCTTCCTCGATATGCAGCCGTTCTGTGTCACGGGCATATAACTAGATTAGATATACATCTATAAGTCTATACCTAGGTATAGGAAAAGGCGTGTATGTATACGGAGAATATAATTAGATTAATATATATAATCACCCCAACAATAGAGGTATTATTCGGTTTAACACCACCCTGAGCAGAAAGTGCCCAGTGCGGGTTCCATGAGGACCGTGGCATCTCGGACAGCGTTAGGGAACAGAACCAACCCCCCTTGTTCCGGTTGGGGGTTGTTGCCCAGGCTCCTCACGAACAGAAGCGAAGAGCAGGACTTTCTGCAGAATGCATCGACTACTAGCGGGTTTGCTGGAAAGCGTCTGAGTGTATCTTGATCCTCTGTTGTCCACGAGGTAGAACCTTTTATAACAATACAAACTGTTTCCGTTGGAAGTGCAAGACTATCGAGTCTTGTTGCCTTGGAAAATTGATCGGCACCGTTGTCTGCCCACACATCCGCAGCTGGCAGCCAAACGTTTCGTCTTAATAAGGCGAAGCTACGAAACGGATTGGAATCAAGAGCAACTTGGTCAAATATTGTGAATTTGTAAGCGGAACAATGTACGATTCGTGACGTGTCTTCTGTAGCCCACATTCAGTGGCTGGTGATTTCTAATGGTTGGTAGAGTACTAATGAAGTCGTTGGAAATTTGACTAGCACTACGATTTCTTCAGTCCGAGTCTGCCATCTCGATGCCTAGAGAACGGTGCAGCTCATTCAATGCAAGCCTCAGTTATCGTTGCGGAGGTTGCAGAGCTTCGGGCATCCCAATAGATAATACGCGAGAGTGCGAAGGCTATCGGCTATAGTAAGAGATTGATACTGTGCTAGGAAAGCTGGTGATGGCCGGGACCGTCGCCCTGCTCGCTGGCCGGCTTACTCCATACTTCATCCCTCGCCCACTCAGCCATCAGCCCCTTCACCACCTCCTCTGGACCCCATAGTACCCGTTAGCAATTCCCCAACGTTCGCCGTGCCTTGATGTTCAGCTTCGTCTCGAGAACTCCTTGTTATCCGTCGGCATATTTTCTCCGGACGCGCCATGGCACGTTAACTACTTGTCTATGCCTTCCCCGCAATCTGAAGGGTTAATGCTCACGGAGCTAGATTCTGAAGTATGATCACCCAGTTCGCGCCGATGTCAGAGGAGTTGTCGTGATGGGCGCCGAGCATATTAGCTAAATCAGAGATATGGCCTTGCGAAGGCACGCTCGTACCAGCGCGCACACCTCATGGTAACATGTACTAGCTTATCCTGGGAGAAAGCTATTGATCACGCCAAACAACTGGCAAGTCCGTCGTTCTCCACCCTCCTCACCTGCATCTGCACCATCGGGTTGACTATAGTGAAGAAGCCGCTGTAGAATGGCTTCGCATCGCCACTTCCCGCGGCAGGTCGGATCTCGTACTTGAGCAAGATGTGCGCGAGCGCAAGCTTAAGCTCGTTGGAGGCGAAGAAGCGACCGGGGCAGATGTGCCTGCCAGAGCCGAAGACGAGGAATCCCGGGCTGGACTGGACGAAAAGACTCGACTTGTCGCCGGCCTCGCGCATCCGGAGGAAGCGGTAGCCGTCAAACTTATCCGGGTTCGGGTACACGCGTGCATCCCGCAGGCTCGTTGCGTCAACGAGCAGGTGTGAGCCGCGGGGGAGGGTACGGCCGTCGGGCAGGACTGTGTCCTTGAGCACAGCGCGTTCGACGACAGCTGCGTGTTTCAGAACGCGTGGATCAGTATAACAGCCACAAGAAATACGCGGCCAAGTCAAACCAGAAACTTACCAGGCGGAGCGCTGAGGCGCTGCGACTCCTTCATCACACTATCAAGCAGGACCATGTTGTTGGTAGCGGCGACGGTGATGCCGTGTGTCGAAAGCTGCTGCCTAACCTCGTCCCGCAGGGGCTGGGCAAGCTCAGGGTTCCAGGCCAGGTCGATGAGAATCTGGCGGAACATCTCGGAGGTGGTGAACATGGCGGCCATGGCGAGGGACAGCTGCATGTCGGCCGGGTGGTGTTTGCATTCCGGGTCTTTTTGGCTCCACTCGAGCGCGTCGTTATACACGGGCGGCTGCCGGCCCTCGGCCTGAGCCTTGGCGATAGCCTGTTTCCGCTTGGCTAGCACGTCGTCGATGATGGCCCGGGCCTTGACAGTGAGTACGCGGCACTTGCTGGCACTGGGCAGGAACCAGTTGACGGCCTGGCGCGACCACCGCGGGTACTTGTGAAGGTCGCCGACAGCGCCGAAGTAAGTGAGGACGTAGTCCTGAACAAGGCCAAGCCATTCCGGGTCGCTGGCCTTCTCGGGGCCGACAAAGATAGTCGAGGCGGCGCGGGCAATGATAGCCATGGTGTCGGCATGCCAGTCAAGAGTATGCCAGTCAGTGCTTGATCCCCAAACGTCGTCAAAGGCGGCACTGAGGGCGGTGTTGAGGGCGGGCATGGTGCTGTCATTCTGCCCAAGCTTGGTGGTGATCATGCGCTTAACGTACTCGTCCGGGTGGTGGAGGACCGTCTGTGACTCAAACCCCGGAAAGCCGGCAAAGTAGTCGTCGCGGACGAGCTGGACATGATCAAGCTCGCGCTTGGACTTGACCCAGTTGGCGAGCGAGGCGGGAAGGATGATCTTGTGGCCGTAGGGCACCCTGATGGCAAACGGCTTGTCCTGGAACTTGGCTGAGCCCTGCTCGAGTAGGCTGCAGACATTCTCCTGTGCCTCCTTGAGCGCCCTCTTATTGAACAAGTCGCCTGAATATTCGTTGATGACGGGGAAGGGGACCGTGGCCGGGCGCAGCAGGTAGACGGCACCGGCTACAGCCGCAGCGGTCAAGAGGCGGGGATCTGAGGCGAGGTCGGCAATCATGTTGGTAGATTACAAAGGACGTGATGCGATATGTTGGTGCTTCTCAGACTTTTCATAGTTTCCATTGTCATGGTGGGAAATACGACTATATATGTTGGTCGGGCTGGCTGGCTTGAATCCTCGGAAGCTTGCCGCCATGGGACTGCCAGCCCGTAGACTCATTATGATTCATCCTGCACGAGCCCTACGCTGGGCTGCAAGTAGTATGGCGCTTCTGCTTGCCGCGGGAACAACAAGGGGCTCATTACTGACAGGTGGAATGAATCCAACGCCCCCCCCCCCCCCCACTCTGGCACTTGTTATGTTTGCGCACTACGGAGGAAAGATCCGAAGATGCTGCGTCGCTAGCGTTCGACATCCTGGACCCTGGGCCCGTCTCGTATGCATTCATGATGTGGATCTACGGATCACTGCCTTGGGAGGAGATACCAGTCTTTGCCTGCGACTCAAAGATCTACGAGTGGGTGAGCAGCCACCTTCTGGTCGTTGTACATTCTGCCCGTGTGACTCACGCCTCAAACTGTGGTTGCTTGGAAAGCTTAGCCCTATATTCACGAACAAGTGATCACATATGAATATCTTGGCTCCGCGAAGTGGGCGTTGTCTATCTCCTAGGCAGTCCGTAGGATGCAAAGATGTAGCTACCCCACATGGTCTTAGTCAACACGTCGATACATAAAGCAACTCTCTCCTGTAAAAGTTTTTCCTTGGCACCCGCTGTTAGCGTTTTGCTAGGGGAAAATTTTGTTGCAGGCCAAAAATGACAGCAAATGCAGCTGTGGGCCTAGCGTGGTCCTAACAGCTGCCCCAAGAAAGGGATTCAGAGAGTTGACCTTTCTTTCGACCTTTCTTTCGACGCTTGCCCCGACGACATTGAGCTTCGCGAGCTCTTGACATCACCTTCTGCCGCTTTCTCCTGTGTAGTGCTTCTGGCTCTATCGAGCCTCGACATTCGGCTTCGCGAGCCTCCGACATTCTGGGCCCCGCGCCCCCGACTTCCCTTGCAAGCTCTACGCTGCCCCGACCGACCGACCTCTGCAGCTCTGGCTGCCCAGATGACATTCGCAGCATCCTGCTGCTTGAAACTCCGGGCCTTTTTGCCCCTTAATCAACGACATCCTTCTGCAGCCTCGGCTGCTCGACATCCGGACCACCGCGTCCTTCGCCCTTACCGGCAGCTTCACGCTGCTTTGACTAGCCTCTGCAGCTTCGGCTGCCCAGATAAAACCGGCAGCCACCGACTGCCCGGCCTCTTGGGCCCTCGGCACCCTCGACGCCCTTGACAGATGGGTCCTCAATACCCCCCCTGCTTTTCGTAGCCACAAGCTACATGACCGACCTCTGCAGTTCCGTACTGCCCAGATAACTTCTTTCTCCCGCAGCTTCGGCTGCCGCCTGGGGTACTACCGGGCTCGACAATTCGTCTCCATACCTCGAGACAACACAGACACAAACCGTTGGGTCGAAATGGTACAGAGCTTGCCTGGAGACCGCGGAAGGAAGCTAGCGTTTCCTCCGCATAACAGCGTTCTGGCCGCCTTGGGGTTTTCTCCCGCGAGGGTTTCCCCCAAGGATGCACGGCCTTGGTCGCAGCTACTGGCGATCTTGGAGGACATGAATTTCCGACCTTAGGGTGTGGAAAGCTACATGTTCTACCCCGTGCAAGAGAACTCTCGGCTGGAGAGGGATCTGTTCCCGCTGACGGGATGCCCTCTTGGAAGAATGCGCCTTTGAGCCTACGATATGCTGGATGGACTAGATGGAGTGGCAGTTGCATGGAAACTTTGCTTAGGTTACCTGTATTGACGTCCTAGACGATGTGCTTGAAACTACTGTAGGGCTGGCTATGAGTAGGAAAGTGCCTCTCGGGGGATTGAGCATCGGGCTCCCCGTTGATCTGAGATGCCTCTGCGGGTATCTTAAGCGAGGTCGAATGTGGCAGCAATTGTAGATAGTTCAGCTTAGCACGTCCTGTGCCCCTATCCCCTTGAGTGTGCGAAGGTGCAGCCTAAGTCACGGACAGGGTTTTTGACCAATAAAAATACAGAAAAAATCGTGACTTCAGTTTCCTAAGAAATTAGGCTATGATAGAAGTCCCAGCATTCCTGCCGGGTACATAGAGCTACATTAAATAGTAATTTGCATAGAGAGAGGATCAAAGTTACTTCTTGTACCGACCTAAATTGAGGGGTATGTGGGTCGAATACATAGGCTGCACCTTCGCACACTCAAGGGGATAGGGGACCTGAGCGGCCTTAAGGCCGCTGGACGGAAAATACACAACAACAACAACAACAACAACAACAACAACCGTTTGATTGGCTACAACTCTCCTCAACGTGTTTATTGACAACCAGACCCGACACGCGACCATGCGTCCCTTCTACGCGTCGGGGGATGTAGAAGTGCCGCGCTTGGTAAGATGGTCCTAATACTTGTACTTGATCCTAGCCTGGACCTGCCGTTGGTTGCCTACCGACATGAACTGTCATCCCCCTTTCCACTTTCCCTGTCACTACCAGGGCCGGACGGACTAACCACCATGTCTCAACAGCGCCTTCCTTTTGTAAAACGGCCCCGGCGAAGAGAATCGTCCGTCTCCGTCGACTTGTCCGACTTTTCCGACCCACAATTGCAGGACCTGGACGAAAGCCAAACGTCACAATCCCGACCATGCACGGCCTCCACAGCCTCTGCCACCAAGCCCAGAACGTCATGGGTTTTCTGTCATATGCCAGAGGATGATGTAGAGACGAGATACTACAATCGGCAGACCGGAAAAGAAGAGTGGCGCTGCAAGCATTGCGATAGAACCTACGCCTGTTCAGGGGGGCACGGCGGCTCCCGCAAAACATCTTATGGACCCTCCCCCCGGTGGGCACGGCCTGTCAAGGGGGGCCCCGCGAACGGCTAAAGTGGCAACGATACGAACGATTCTCGAACATGCTCGCGCTATGGCCGAAGAAAACCCCCGAAAACGCCGTCGTCTCAACGATCAGACCGGAGAGTCGATCGACCCTGACAAGCTCGAAGTGCTGTATGTGAGGTTCATCACGGCCTCTTCTCTCCCATTTCGGCTCGTGGAATGCCCAGAGTTCCGCGCTCTCTTGACCTACATCAATAACGATATCGATACTTGGCTTCCAACTTCACACGAGACGATCCGAAAATGGATCATGCGGCAGTACGCAGACCGGAAGGAAAGGGTGAAGCAGCGCATCCAGTCAGCTAAGTCAAGAATCCACATCAGCTGCGATCTCTGGACGTCTCCAAACTCTTTGGCCATCCTAGGCATAGTTGGTCACTATGTCACGGAAGACGGCCAGCTGGAACACCACACCCTAGCTCTGAAAGACATCGACGGGGAGCACGACGGTTGTCGCCTCGCCGCGGCTGTGCTGGAAGTGGTTGACGAATGGGGCTTCGCTTCCAAACTCAGCTATTTCGTGATGGACAATGCTAGCAATAATGATGGGATGATGAGATCCCTTTCGCTTGGTCAGTATGACCCCCTGCTTCTTATGATTTGACCGTGACATTCCCATAGGCCTCTTGCGCCGATATGACATCCATTACGATCCGCAAAGCCACCGACTCCGCTGCCAAGGCCATATCATCAACCTCGCCGCCAAAGCATTCCTCTTCGTCACCGACAATGAAAAGCTTGGAGACGACGATGGCGCACTGTATCATGTAACACTGAAGAAGATGGAAGCGTGGCGGAGGAGGGGTCCTCTTGGCAAGCTACACAATTTTGTCGTTTACATCCAACGAAGCGTTCAGCGCAGCCAGAAGTTTCTCGCCATCAGCCGCAACCGGAAGCTTGCGCGTGACAATGACACAAGATGGAGCTCGTGGTATACCATGTTGAAGACGGCTCTGCATTTGCGAGATGCCGTTGATGGCTATTTCCACAAATGGACGGACGAAGATTGCGCTGGAGACGAGCTTTCTCCAGAGGACTGGGCCACCTTGGAGAAGATCAAGACCTTCTTAGAGAAGCTGAAGATGACGACGAAGGCTCTTGAGTCCTCATTCGCCACCCTCGACAACGTCCTCCTGGCGATGGATTTTGTGCTGACGCAGTTTGAGGCTGGTAAGAAGGCGGCCACCGACGATCCAATGATGGCGCCGATGTATAACTCGGGCTGGGCCAAGCTGGACAAGTATTATTGCCTGACTGACGAATCGCCTGCGTATGTTGCGGCT